>VZRX01019391.1:16144-39222 GCA_013398075.1 Notiomystis cincta | reverse complement strand
ACCCAGAAAGAACATTACATTCATATTTATCTGTATGAGGATATCAAATCATCTCACTGCACCAGAATTACCAAAGAACTATGGCCATATCACAAGAAATTCCTACACAAAGAGCTTCAGAACAACATTAATATTTTGGGATTTGGTTTTTTTTGTATGCCTTATACTGCTTCCAGGACAATACGAACAGGGAAATTAAATTAATCTGTTTTGTTCTATTATTTCTAATCTGTGGTAACAATGTATATCAGTGAACCAAAACCCTGTAGGCACTCTCACAGCCGAACCAACAGAATGAAAAGTGTAACTTCTCCTGCAAAGTCAGCTAAGTTTTCTTGAATGGCCCAAATTTGGTGCATTTTATATCAGTAAAATTACTTGCACAAACAAAATCTAGCAATGTCAATTGATCTTTCTCTATATATGTAAAACTGACATGCCTTCTGAATAAGACGGGCTTATTTCATGACTACTCAGAATCCTCCATAACACTTCTTTTGTTGAAACTTTATAATTGGGTGTTTTAGAGACTACAAAAAATGCAAAGAGGACCAAATGTAAAACTGTTAATATTGAGCAGACTGTAGTACTGACGTGATATGTATTTATTTTTACAACAACCCAAATCAAGTTTCCGCATTTTCACAGATACAAACCAGATCTGAAAGCTACTCCATAACCTTCAGTTAAAATTCTCACTGAATTTGTCTGTACAAGAACTGTGTACATATTACCTCTCACATTTTTTTTAAATGAGGGAGATATTGGTGGAGAGATAAGAACCCCCTGGTTCATAAAAAGCTGTGTTTCAGATGATTACATTGGAGTTTACGAGGAGTTCTCTAGTCTGCACCTGGATCAATACTTGTAAAGTGTCTGTCCTGCATGAAGAGTTCTGCAATCAAAGAAATATCTTCCTAATCACACGGGTAAACCGAGCAGCTGCTTCTATCTTCCTTGAGTCCTGTCTACATGGAAAAATTATTCCCAAATATGACAGGCTATGAATTTGAAGTGTAGTAGCTGTTCCAAAACAGCTACTCACAGACACAGTTACTGCAGTCTAAGAGCATTCCACATTCAAAAAAGCTTTAAGCTGCAAGATTATTCACGTCCTCTGAGTGCTCCCAGTGAGAAGCCTCCAGGGGTGTTAGACTGCATCTTTTCTGAAGTCCAGGACTTACTTACAGACTACTGTAATCAAGTGCTACAAGGTAAAGTAGCCAATAGAAGACATTTCCAAATATATGCCAAAATGACAGCATAGGGACTAAAATATAATTCCCAGTTTCACTGTCACTGAACAGACCTAGAAATAGTGACAATTACAATAGAAATACAGCACTTTTCTGATGGCATATTCCTGCTCCCTCTATCCTTCAGGGTGCTCTGCTTTGGAGGAGAAAAAAATTTTACTTTTTTTTTCTGCTGGCATATATGAATTTTGTTACCACTGTAGAAGTCATACATAACCAACCTAATGTTCAGGCTTGCCAGCTGCTCCACAAAAAAACAAAACAGCCATTCTAGTTTTGTAACATTTTCTCTATGTTACAACTTCACTCTGCAGGCTCTTTAGCAGCAGTCTAACGCCTGGATCTACTTTAAATAAATAACTGTACATCTTATAATTCAGAATACCTGCTGACCCAACGTGGTATACAGTACTTCTCTAAATCCATGATAGAAATCACATGCTGTTAGTTCTGAAGAACTTTGTTTCTCACTTGCCATCCACTATTCGTTTATAGGGTCAAGAAGGATGTTTATTAGGGAGCACTCAACAGTACCCAGGGTAATTCAAATAAAAAAAGATGTGGTATATATGAAACCAGAAGTTTATATATAGCAAGAAAATATAATCCTCTATTTTCTATCAGTACTTGTTTGTACTTCTCTTTTCTGAGGCATTTTCTTCACATGTTCATTTCACCCATACTTTATGTCATTTGTGGGGTAAAATTCCTGACATATTTTCACCCTGAAGCTGTGATCATCATCTTTTGAAACTAATAGGCATAGGCAATGACAAAAAAAGCCCATAAACCCTTACATTTCAAGTAAATGCCTGGCAAAGCTTTCGCTCAGATGTATGCTAAATATAGAGGTATCAACTAATGACTACACCAGGAAAAATAAGGGGGTTTCTGCTTTTAATTAAAGGTTCCATAACAGGGAATTTATTTCTTCTACATTCACTCTTTCCCTGTCAGTGTAAGCCATTTTTTTGTAATGCTTTATTGCATCACAGGAGAAAAGATATGAATGCCCTAAGGTGCAAGTATTACCAACACAGATGGATCAATCTTCAAGCACAGAATGACACACAGATCACAAAAGAGGTAAACCACAAAAAAATATCTGGAGAAAGCTAAATAAACAAAAACAGGTCAGTGACTTAGTCCTGTGGTGCTCCAAAGCCATTCTGGTAGAGATAATTGCCTGGTGAAATCATCCTGATCAATAGCTCCAAGGCAGCTGTGAGTTGGCTCTGTGACAGTCTACTGACTAGAGCCTTTCTTCTTTTCTTAATTCAAATGGCATCCTTCTGCAACCTGACCCAGGCTGCAAGGTCCCATCAGCAGATGTTGACATTATCTCCTCCTGATTGTAACAGCTTATCATAAACAAGTAGTCTGCTTTTTGAGCTTTTTTTGGTTGGGTTGGTTGAAAAAAAGGCTACATAGGGGAATAGTGTGAAGAAAGCAAGATTATGATTTATAACTTGGTACAGAATGCATGTTGACACTTCTATCATGCGTTTCCAGTATGGTGAAGAAATCAGGAGGCCATTAACCTGTATTTTCCGACCTGACCAAATGCCCTTATGTTTTATTCTACGTTACCATTTCATTCAACAGACCATCTTAAAAACTGTACAGAAAAAATGAGTTTGTGCTGCTGTTAGCTCTTTACATTTCTAAAGTATCTTTCTTTTCTCCTCCATATCATACCAGCAGGCATAAAAGCTGAACTCAAATATGCTAGACCTTTACTCCTGTTTAAGGTCAATGACACATGCATTGTTTATTTACTGTTTTACACTGTCTTAACAGTAAGAATTTGAGAGACAGTCCTGTGCTACATCCATGATTTTTAAATATGTCAAAGGAAGTGCCATGCTGTACCATGCAACCTTGACCCTACTCTATCAGAAATGAAGACTGAACTGCAGTTCTCTATCACCAAACAAGACCAGGAGAACAAAGAACACCTCTCTCAAACAGCCAGCTGCCATGACCTGGAAAAAACCAGTCCCTTTCGATGCAGCTAAGAGATGTTTCAAGCATGGCCAGGCACACAGATTTATTCAGATGGTTTTATGATTTAGGCTATTGCCTACTGAGACCCTCTAGGAAGCCAGTGAGCACCATTTCATAAGGATCATTAGCTAGAACTGACCTCAAATACCACAGTTAAATCTACGAAGAGCTTAACCAGCTCTATTCAAAAATTGGACAATTTTTATGTTGACATCAATAAAAGCAGAGTGGGATTAGTAGGGACATACAAACTGAAGAGTCACATCCACAAATGCCATGTTTTGGAGTCAGTGAGTACAGTCCCCAAAATTAATAAGAACTGTTACAGAGATTTTGATTGTTTCTTTATTTGCTTGAAGTACAACCTGATAGCAAAGGCACATAATCTAGCAAACCGGCTTCCAGATATAGTGTAGTCATTTCTTTTCAAACGCCAGTTTGATTGGTAACATTCTCTATGACCCTGGATGATCTGCTCTGTTTTCCTCACCTCATGTCTTCTGCCTCTCCTGCACGCTGCCCAGCTCTCACTTCAATGCTGTACACTAGGCACAAATTAATCCAGTTTATGATAGCAAAGGATATTGCTAAACAAATAATTACTAAAAATTGTGATGATAGGGGTTTTTTTTTTGGTTTTTGGTTTTTTTTTAATTACTGGCTATCATAACTAAATGTAAGATTTTATTTCACTAAGAAAAATGAAAAGGATATCAACACCCCACCATATCAACCAACACATTTGACTCTTAATTCACTTCTGTGGACACTATACATTTGAGCAGTTTCTGCATGGAATTACACCATGCATAGTGCTGTTGTGGCAGAAATTGTATTCATTTACTGGACTAGGAAAATCATCACTAAAGATTAAATCTTGTATTTTTTTAATTCCAGCATTAGAAACAGAACTGTCTTAGCCTAATAATCAGAAATACCAAATACTTTCATTTCTTATTACCTCCAAGAAGGGAAAATATTCAATCTTGAACTACTGACAAGTGATACTGAATACAGATCAGCAAACTTTACTCTGTAGTCACCTATTTTATGTTAAGTGTGCAATCATAACATTTTTGTTATAAACCTAAATTGAACACACATTCATTAATTTTATGATATCAAGAACTCCTGGTAGCAACATAAAAATCAGTGACTCTCATCACTTCTTTTCCTAAAATAAGGATACCTGCTTCTTAAACGTATGCAGCAGGCATGGTACAGAAGGATTTTGATGGATATGCAATTCCTTCCTCGTCTCTTTCTCCTGCCTTTCCTGGTTCACAAAAGCTTAGAGCTAATGGAAGTGACCAGATGCCATGGTTCATCTACAGAAAATGTGGAACAAGCAGAGCTGCCATAACACACTCTGTTATCTGTGTAGGACTAATACCAGACTGGTAAATTCTCCTTCCACTTTTGCTGACTCAGAAAGGGATTTAAATGAAGCTGCTGACTCTAATGAGCAGCATACTGTCTGAAGTAAGCTGTACACCACTTACAATCAAACTGTAAACCAGTCATTTCACTTCACTGATCTTTTTCAGGCTTCCTAGAACTTAACAGACAACCTATTATCTAGTCCATCACACTGCCTGTCCACCTCTCTCCTCCAATTGTTTCAAGACACAGAATGAAGCAAGTCATGTTATCTTACACAACCTGTTTTCCAAACCTCCCTGCTCACAGAAAGCTGCTGTTCACAGTGGACTGAATAAACCTGTAAAACAAAACAAAACAAAACAAAACAAAACAAAAAAAAACCCCACAACCAAACACAACACAATAGCAAACTTAAGAGTATCTTTAGCAGTGTTATCAAGACCAAGCAGTTACAAATTCTCTAGCATGTCAAGGACACATTTCCTATACCTGATCTCCTAAAATGGTGTATTTCTTCTAGCATCTTAAGTAAATTAACTATCAGGAACCTCAGTATTAGAAATGGACTTAAAATAACATAACCTTGACACTTTGGGGTTCACTGATTTTGTTATGAATAGCAGCTGTATCCTCTTATTTGTGATGGGAGTCTTTTGACAGCCCACTGCTGCAAAGCACACACAGGGTCTTGTGCAATTTAGGTAACAGCACAGAAGAATCAGGCCTTTTATGCTGTTCATATACAAAACTGTGCCTTCAGAACTCTGTCTCTATCAGACCCCAGCAGAAAGACGTGATGAATGGGCCCCAAGAGAGCACTTCTCCTTGCCTTCGGCTCCAATGGCTTGCAGGCATATGACACTCCATCAATACCAAGAGCTGGCAGCTTGAAAGGCAGGAAGGACGTTCACTGATAGCATGCATCTGCTTAGTAACAGCACTGGTGCCCCACTCCTTTTCCCATTCATTGCCTGCAGGAACGACTCCATTGAGAGGCTCACCATCAACAGATGGTCCCAGGCTAAGGTGTAATCAGGAGCAGCTTGCTAAATTTACCCCAAACAAATAGAATTACAGGCTTTTGTGGAATGTGAAATTATTTGGGAACTTGGGTGGTACAGAGAGTGTTAATCTGAGTACATCCCAAAACGATGATCTAAAGTTGTCAGTGCAAATCAGCTCTGCCCTGAAGTTGCATATTTATACTCATGCTGCTTAGTGCCTCAGCTTATACAATAGATGCTTATTTTGAGAGAATTTTTAGCTGCAACCTAATTAAGTCATTTACCTCCTACAGTCTTCTTTTCCCCTCAGGATATACTCTACTGAAAATGTTTTAATGCAAAATCTACACTTTCATCACCTTCAACTCCTGAGCATTTCATATGTCAACTTCTTACTCCATTAAGAAAATAAAAACTACTATTAAAATTGAACAAGTCTTTACCAAGGCAGAAAACTATGTTATAACATAGAATTGGATGTGTATATGCCTTGAAAGCACTATTACCTCTAAGTTATTTGTTGTTTTGTTGAACGCAACATTTAAGTTTGGAATCATGCCCTCTTACAATCTACTAATAGCAATCCAAGTAGATGCAAAGGAAAAAGAAAAAGATTAATTTCAAGTGCAAGTTCTGTATCAAGATTTAGTATTTTAATCTACAGCTACTGTGTAGAAAACAAGTAATGTATTTTTAAACAAAAATTTATACAATTGCACCAGAGAAAAATCAATTCTATTCCACAGACTGGCATACGTATAAAATAACACCTAGCCTGCTAGTGGGCTGCACTAGTAGGACTGTTAATCTAATCCCAGTGACAGATTTCTATGGTGACTGCATGCAAACTAATGTGCATTTGTTTGTCAGACTCATTCACAGGAAAACTGACTACAGTCTTAGGCATCAATTTGATCACTTTCTTGTCTAGCACAAAAAACATAGTTTATGAAAGTTAGGAGTGTCATTACTGAACATGACAAACCAGTACTGCTCCAAGGTTAAAAGCTACACATATGAAATGAAGCGTTGATTCATTTTATATTATCCCTTCAGATGGCAAAATACAACTTAACAGAGAAAGCACAGTAAAAGCTCACTTCTTCAAACTATTTTTGAAAAAAATAGGTACCTTTTTTCCCCTTGTAAAATTTAAGCCATTTATAAAATTAATGAAAACAACCTCCTGAAGCTGTAATTCTTCAGCAACACAAGGCTTTCAGCACTTGTTTAACTAAAGGGGTCCCTCTACTTCTGACTCAAGGGTAGTTTGTGGCCTAACTGTACCAAAATAACTGCTTTTTGGGCTGAGAGATGCATCCTGAAACGTGCAGTGATTTGGTTAAAGAAACACCAGGTGTCCCACAGCAGAGCTGGTTTTGACCTTGATCAACCCCTTGATCCATTTCATAGTATCCAAACTGTCATCACAACAGAGAATGACAAATGCCTAACTACAGGGAGATCTCAGCAGTCAGCCAAGAAGGAAGAAACTAGCACTAAAACCAGAAGATCTGCCGAAACCCTTCACATCATGGAGCTGTGGTTTCAGGAAGAACCAGGCTGGGTCATACATCACAGCTTTGAAGTTCACATCACCATTTGTGCACCCACCTGATTAATCCCTTTTTAGCATTGAGTGATTGCCACAAAAAGCTCCTTCTCAATTATCCCTTCTGCATGTAAAGCCTTAGGTCAGAACTTCTGTCTCTATGGACCAGAAACTCCTGCATAATCACAGTCTACTACATGTAGTTGCTATATAAACTTACACTACAAATCGCTACAACTATGGATTTTTTTAAAGCAACCTACATAAGGGGATTTTTTAATCCTTGCCAAGATCACAGCTACGTTCTTCTTGATTTATCTAATAAATATTGGGTTTGACCTAAATATCTGCCAATGTCAGAAATATTCTTAAAATCAAATCAGAAGAGGCATGCAATACTAGATTTCTTGTTACCTAGTAAGTTCTAAAAAAATAATTAGCTGCAGATTTTTAAAAACACTTGAGATCTAAGTGCTATAATTTCACTGATAGTAAAAGTTTATCAATTTAAAGTCTGGGAAATGCTAAAGTACAGTGAGAGAAAAGGTGAGTTGCATGCCAAATCCCTCACAGAGTCTGTGGTCCTTCATGAATACCAGAGGCACACCTGATACCTCCTGAGCTACTGAACAGGAGATGTTTCCAGAAGTTCTCAGATGGAACCAACTACTAAGCCTCACCAGTGGCTGAGACGGGTTACCCTGCATGTCCATTACAAACAGCACATGGCCATATACAGCTGCAGCTTTGGATAGCACAACACTGTGTAAAGCAAGAAGTTTTCTATGCATTTCAAAACTTTACTATGACTTACCACGGTGTTAACAGCCAGTGACAAAGACAACCCAAGTGAATGAAAAGGAACCAGGAAACAGACACTGCAGGAATGCCACAGAAATGTTTTTCAAAATAGAACAGATATATTCTAGAATAGTAGAAAATAAAGCTGACAAGTACATCTTTCCTGAAAGATATACATTTCAGATTTGGAACTACATTCATTACTGTATAAGATTTTATACATCTATCATATATATTTTTAATTAGCATTAATGTTCTGGTTTCAGAACAAAATTCATCCATATATGGACAGAACTGGTGAATACCTACATTTGGAGAAGACTCTGCAAGCTGATATCTGTCTGTACCACCAGCATTATCATATAAATTTAATGGAGCAAAGTAAAAATACCAAGCTCTAAGTCTCTACTACTTATTTGAAAAAAAGGTAATAAAGTAATAACCTCAAGACTGCACAGAGAAGCCTGAAATGTATTGTGTATAAATTGCAGATCATGTACTAAATCCACCTAGGGAAAGTGTAATTTGTAAATGCAAAACCTAACATCCATCCTCCCAATTACAAAGTCTAGATGATAAAGCTATTTCATAAGTGACTCTTAGGTGGATTTTTCCATAACTTGTGTCATTTTTCTGTTCTCAAGTCAAAAAAAGAAATTAAATTGTGCTTTGTGGTATTTATTAAATTTGGCATTGAATAATTTTCCCTCTTTCAACTTCGTAAATCTGTCAGGTTAGCAAGCCTATGTAACCGTTAAAAGTAGTTTTTACTCTTTGAATAAAACATGTGCCAATATACAGATGCCAGAAAAATTGCACAAAGTGACTTGTCGAAAAGCCTTCGATTTGAGAAAGTAATTAAACAAACTGGCCTTTTCTCTGGGAAGTATGGCTTGGCTTCATAGCCTTGGATAAGGAGACTGCTTAACCTGAGGTGCTCCACTGAGCAGCTGATAATAGAAAATCTTCCCATCTGAAGTAAAAGAATTATCAGCAGCTTTGTATTAAGTTCCTGGTAGGTGGGTCTGCCAGCAACACACTGCAGCCTCTGGCAAGTTCAAAAGGCCATTCCCATGCTAAGAGTGCAGAGGTTTCCCTTTGTCCCTTCTTAAGTCGTTAAGTCCATGAGATAGCTGGCATTTAGGAAGATAAGGAATTGCCTAATGAGACACCAATCTTCTTTTGTTTCCTTAGTTGTGGGAAGCATTTCTTAGCAATATCAATCTCTCCTTACTTGCATTCCCTGCGGTCTCACAGGTGACAGCACCCAAAAAAGCCGGAGCAGAACAGAGGTCCTTCCACTCCCCTCTGCCCAGGCTGCTCCGTACGAAAATGCAGCGTGCGAAGCTGGAGGTCTGGAGGACACCTCTGTCCCCGGGCGGGGCAGATGCGCCACTCGGGCCCCGCGCTGAGGGAGCTCCCGCGGAGGCTGCGCAGGCCCCCGCCGTGAGGGCCCCGCGCCACGGCCGCCCCGCTCCGGCACACCGACAGCTTCGCGCTGCAAGCGCCAAGCACGGGCTTTTCTTCTCGGTCTTTACTATCCTGATGTCAATGTAAAATAAAGGTAATGTAGGCCCTGGTTATAAGCAATATAAAAACAGAAGGAGGAAGCTGGCAGCAGCGGCCTGACTTCAGGCTTCAGAACGCCTGTGAGAGCCTGCCAAAACACAATCCTAGCTGAAGGCATTAGCACATCTGAGACCTCCTCCGGATGCCTAAAAACAAAAACACAGCAAAACCAAAAATTGCTCTCCAGCAAAGCCACCGTCTCCATCTCCTGGTGGGGTGTGTGGGGAGGAAGCAGAGCCTACGCACGAGGTTTGGCTGATAATGTGGGAGAGAACTGTAACTAAGAACCCCAGATGAAACTAAGTATGATGAGTTCAGCTTGCAGCAAGTCTGTGCAGTCAAGTTATAAATCCCTCAAATAGGGTCTCCTAATGAAAATGTGAACACTGTCTTAATAGATGGGCACCTTGACCTGACAGAAGTTTGGCCTCGGTTCCTCTGCCAAGGCAGCCTTGAGACACAGAGACGAGCGGTCCCTCCCCCTCCCAGGACGTGTGGGGAGGCAGAAGGGGGCTGATGGATGGTTTTGTGGACAAAGGAGAGAGGGATGAAGAATAAACCGCAAATTGATCTGTGCAGCAGAATAAAAGCAGGATGTGGCAATGTACACCTAGGTCAGTGTCACACAGGTGCAGGCTTTGGAATTAGTTTCCTGAACATCTGCAGCAAACATAAAAAACAACTCCCGGTACCAAGGAGGGAGGAAAGAAAATAACACATCTCACATTGCATGGATCAAACCAATCAACAAAACAAGAAAAAAAGAAAAAAACAAAAAGGGTTTTTTCTGTCACTGGACACTCTGTTCCTAATTTCCTAGTTTAAGCTGTATGCTTTGCCGCATCATTAAAGAAAATAATAATCCTTCTTCTTTCCCTGAAACTGTTTGAAAACATTCCCCTGTTGAGACATTAACAGAGCCAGTATTCCAGTCCTAAACAAAGGAGGACCATTGCACAGGGCTTCTGGCATGCCCCTCCCCAGCACCACCACCCTCGCCACCTCCCCCTCGCAGCCGAGTGTTTTAGACTAAATACAAATTGGAGTCCCCTCCTAGGAATCCACAAAGATCCATCTTAACAAAATGTCCATGTACGTGAGAGGAGTAATTTGTGTGGGGATTTTTGCCTATGAGAACGTCTGGAAGAAGAAAAGGTTACTGTTTTGCCCATAATTATTTCTCCTCCCTCTTTTATCCTTGCTATTCCCAGGGTAAGCAGAGAGAAGCACGTAGCAGTACCACAAACTGAATTAATTTACAAAGCTTTATTTTTTCACTTAGCTGTGTACAAAGCAAAAGTACTGAAGAATGACCATTCACATGTGAAGACCTAAATTAATTTGCCCAAGAACATGAGTGCCTTCTGTGCTTAGAGAAATAACACAAATTATTCTCTTACCTTGACAGGAAAACAAACGCCTTGCTCTAAGAAAAGAAATAAAAAATTACATATCCTAAAAATTCCTCAAACTTGTTTATTGACCCTGATGTATCGCAAGTGACTGACTGCCTCCTAATGTTGAGAACTTTTCTTTTAAGTACACTGGCTTAAAATTTTGACATTTTGTTACTTTTCCTCTCATATGGCTGCTACTGCCTTTCTTAAACATTTATTTTAAATGAAAAAATGTTACCTCAGTTAGGAAAATCACAAAATTCACAAATAAGTATTAAAATAATGGTAAAGAGACTGTTCTGACACAATGAAAGGAATACAACAAAAGAGTGCTTTAAAAATACAAATCTGGCTTAGCTTACCAACAGAAGCTGATAGAAAAATTTGTACATTACTTACTATAAAACAAAACAAACCAAAAACAATTGAAGGAAGTACTAGGGATAAAATAATTATGTTATGGGAGGAGACTAAAAGCAAGAGTTATTCAAACTACCTAGTGGTTTGGGGAGCTGATATCATTTTCTTCCTCGAGATAAAATCCTGTGCACTGAACAACTTAGAATAGCTCACAGCGGCTCTGAACATGAGTCTTTTTACAGAAAATGTCAGGGAAAGAGCATAAAAAATTAACAAATCCTGCTGCATATATGTCTCGGTTGATAAACTCAAAGAAGCAGCAAGGGCTACTGTTATCCAACAGGCACATCTCCTCCACAAACAATAGCATGCTTTGAAGAGTCCATCTCCCCAGCTTGGTGCAAGTCTCCTCCCCACCGTCAGCCTGAGCACAACTTGTAACTACAGCACCCTCAAAGCACAGAGCAGGTTCTTCAAACAGCTCCCCTCTTCCGACAGCAGCTGCAAGCTTGCACACACGCAAAAATATGTGTGGTGGAGGCAGCCACACACTAGCTAATTTGTTATTTACCCAGTTTTGGCCAAAGAGTATATTTTCTCTGTCCTTTCACCTTCCTTTCTCAATTCAACTAAAGAGAAAACAAGGCAGCACAGATTTCCTCATGCAGTAAGAAATCCAGCACTGATAACATACTGCAGTGACACCACTACTACCGGTAGCAAAGCATCATAGAGAGAAACCTGCACTTGCTCAAACAGTGCAGTATGTCTGAGCAGACTAATCCAGGTGGACAAGGATCTCTCCTTTTCTGCAGCCAGAGCTGCCTCAGACATCTTGCTGTATTCCAGAGACCGACCACAGAGGGAAAAGAGGGAAGGACTGCTTTGGAAACAGAGGCAACATTTCTTCACACAAGCCTTGCCCTGTTTCGCCTCCCACTTCCCTTATAACATCCTGTCTTGCATAAAAGACATTTATTTAATAGCAGTAACAGAACTGTGGGAAAAGGCTTTTTAAGTTCAGGAGTGGAGTAAGGATTGAAGGAAGACTGGAGACGGTGGGGGACTTCTGTGTCATACATCTTAGTAAATGAAGCCAGGGGATACTTGATGCTGAATTTAAGCCTGGGAAAGACTCATCTATGGCTAGATTTGTCTTAAAAGGGTTTTTTGAGGGTGGTTTTTGTTTGGGTTTTTTTTTTTTTTGGAAGAAGAGGTCTAGATGAGTGGTTTTTCATAATAAAAAATGTAACCAACCAGAATGCAAGAAAGTATACAATCTGGATAAAGGAATTTTTAATGAGGGCACTGCAAATGACATTTTCCCTCTACTTTAGAATGTTGCAAATAGCAAATTAGCATATCTCAGAGTGGAATTTCTGCTACGGGAGAGATGAAAGGTTAACTGTCTAAAGAGTAAAGAATATGTTTGACATCTATTTAGAAAAGCAAGAGTCTTCTAATAAAAGTAGAGGCCCCACTTGATGCTCCTAATTCTCCTTCAGTGTTTGCATACACTTTCAAATAATTAGAGAAACTCACTCCAGAAAGCCTAACTGAAAAATAAGTAAAAAAAAAAAAAACCAAAAAAACAAAACACAAAAAAAACCACAACAGTGCAGACCTCAATGCCTTGTTTGCTGGGCTTGTTAGAGGGCTGTGGAGGTCACAGTGATTGACAAGCCTTTGGTGCCTGTAGGAGAGCTGCTAATGCATACACATTACTGGAGAGGCAAGCTCTGAGTACTGACCATGCCTAATAAGAGACGGCCAGCCAGTAGGCTGAACAATGTAACAAGAAAAAGCTCATGAACTGAGAGCGGCTGAAAGACTGCAAATTACATTCTCCATCAATTATTACCAATTAGAAAGCAGGAGGGTAAGATATCATGCAAATAAAGATCTGTCCCCGCTTCCAAAGCCCTTTCATAAAGCTAGCTTTGTGGCCAGTTCTTAGCACGCACCTTACTGCTGCACACAAATGCGCTCACAGCCTCACACAAGCACGGCCCAGCACATCGCTGGAAGACCAGCAGCTCTCAATGGCTCCCCATTCAGTCCCTAGTCTCAGTTGGGCAGTGGGAAGGAGGAGAAACACAACTGGGGAAGCAGATGATTCTGCCTTTTTCTAGCTGTTTCAAAACCATGTCTTGTGCAGTCAGTGGGTTGTCCTATGTACGGTTAAAGACAGCAAACTGCTTCCACAGGCATGCTTGTAACAATGGTTTATAATGTGATTCCACGGATTTGACCTCCTGTGTATGTGCCTGTCCACTTCTGCAGCTGTTTTAACTTTTCCTTGCAGTACTGAAGGCATGGTGTAACTCATTAGGTTACACCTCAAGCTGCATCTAAATTCAGCTAGCATTTTAAAGACAGCTGTGTCTGCTTAGCAAAGGAAAAACAGCCCTATTCAGTGTCTAAATGTATACCTTCAACAAACAGAACTATTGAATAATATTGACTATACTTTTCAAGCCTTACTGAATCTCTACACAGGCTACAGGAACAATAATATAAATGTGATTAAAGTTTCAACCAATGGTAGGTTGCAAGGAAAAAAGAATCAGTTATTCTATTTTACTGAAGTTATCTAGGCACCAGACATGTAATAAAAATAATATTTTGATCTTAACACTTTCCCTAATACAACTCAAGAGTATTTTACAAAGGAAGTGGCACCACCATTTACATATAGTGTACCATTACTGCACAAAGAGCTCCTGTTTGTTTCTTTTTTTCATGCAAATTTCAAGTGACAAATTGAGGGGAAAAAACATTTACAAAAATCACAGAGCCTTGGCACAGTTATCATCCAGAGAACCAACTCACCTTTTTGCCATTCATCAACAAGTGGCCTTTTCAGTCCAGAAAGGATCTGGGGTTTGGTTCAGTATTGACAAGGGGATACTACTGTTGTGTGACTGGACTCTGTGGGTAGGGCTTTGTCTATTTCATTTCACCTACTCTTGTGAAAGACTTGTGTACAGTTCAGGTGTGATACAGAAACAAGACAAAGGAAAGTTCACCAACAAAGTTCCACAAAAGAAAGCGTAAGTTTGATACTATGAGTAAATTCATGCCAGAGACAGCAAAGTGAGGGATTTTTTAAATACTTTTTTTTTTTTAAGATATTGTCAGAGAACTTGGCCAGGTAATTATTTTTTGGCAAAACACAGGCATTCCTGGAAAAGCATGTAACATGGGAAAAAAAAAAAGAGTAAAATAGGAGTGTACCTCTTAAAAGTGAAATTAAGATCTTAAGTAAGTGCCACAGTTATTTCACAGACTTGCTAAAAATGCTTGGGATTAAAGAAAAACAGCGTCTTGCTTAAACAGAACCATTTGGATATTTTCTTTGAAAGCAAAAACAAACAAAAAAAAGGCCATGCCTGAGAAGCATTCCAATATTATAGCAGCTCTGGAACTGAAACTAAATGATACCAGAGTAAGGACTGGTTTTCTCCTTTGAACTCTTAAGTACTGCTCAGCTTGTGTCAGGTGTGATAAAATGAGTGCAACTGTGACAAAGCACAGTGACTCACCCAGTCACTCCCTATTTCTCATTCATAGCTTGTTTTTTCCTTCTTGGAAAGAAAGAGTTGCCTTGCATTCATTTCCAACATGGCACAGAAGTATTTCAGGAGGTAGAGGGACAGGATGTCACCAGGACAACACAAGTAAGCACAAAAGACAGATACAAAGAACAGACTTCTTCAGTGGCACGTTTGTCAGATATTTCATAAATCACAGTGTC
Source organism: Notiomystis cincta (assembly GCA_013398075.1). Taxonomy (NCBI): domain Eukaryota; kingdom Metazoa; phylum Chordata; class Aves; order Passeriformes; family Notiomystidae; genus Notiomystis; species Notiomystis cincta. Next base: position 24,136 of record VZRX01019391.1, on the reverse strand, counting down.
ACTGTATTACAACAATAACTGCTCTCTTGGAATGTACTCTGGGTTATCCCTCTCTGTATGAGCTAGTTGATATAGCTTGCAAATTCCACAGCTGGCTTGTCACTAACTACTATAAATGGAATACATCAAGAGATTGTTCTCCAGTTCTTGATATGCACTGTTACAGACAGCTTTCAGACACAGACCACATGAGGTATTGCTGGCCCAATTACCAGGTTCAAGATAATGGCTCCAATCACAAGACATTCCCTCCAGAAGGTACAAGGGCCTGTTTCCTCTGTTTGCTCCACACCAGTGACTGCCATGGACCTGCCCTGCTGCACTACCAGGAGCATTCCTGCCAAGGTTACTACCTGACTGACAATTTTTAAGAGGTTTACAGCACTTTTTTTTCAACCTAATTTCACCCAATCTAGTTGAACACTGATAAACGATGGGTGGGGTTCATGATTCTTTTCCTAAAAATTCACTTTTATTCCAGCTCCATAGCATGAGTAATCATGAGCCACAGTAGGTTAGTTAAACAAGCAATCATAATGCTTTTAAGTTTCTAAGACCTTGGTCTCCCCTCTTACCAAGTCTCTAGCCGACACTGTAACACACAATTCAAAATATTTAACTATATTCATCTGGTAAGTTGGTTTAAAGGTTGTAGTTTATAAGGAAAACTTACCTAGCTATACTAAGGGAGCACAAAAGAAGAACTGAGATAAAAAAGAAACCCTTTTCAAAATCCTTCCCATACTGCAGCAACAAATGACAAAACTACTTTGAGGCAAAGTCATTAAAAATACCCCACGAAACTTTCATCAATTTCTGAAAATTGCATTTTCTAGGTATTTTTTTATTTCCACTATACTTCTGTTGTTCTCCAAGTCTTGGTTGCTTATTCATATACATGGTGGTAATATTGGTACAGTTAATTGGATTTACCATTGATCCCAGCCCTTGTATCTTTCCTTACATTTCAAGTGTCTGAGTAGCTTCAAACCACCAGAGAAATTTGTCTCTATTTCCAAATATGAAAAAATATCCATTCCACATTACTTTAGTGTTGAACCCAGCCTAACCTTGTCATGCAAAAATAACGGATTTAAAGTCTGATTTCTTGTAACCCTTTGCAGCCAGAAATTTCCATGGCACAGAAAAACCATCACTTTCTAATCCCTGAATAATTTAAAGATAAGGGAGATTTTTAAATATTATTTATTTCAGTTATCATACATCCAATTACAGTGAGCTTATGAGAAACCAGGAAAACCTCTTTCTTTCATGTAACTAAAAATTTCTTTCATGTAACTAAAAACATGACTTTGTCCACTATCTGAAGCTTCCCCATAGCCACATTATTTAATTCTGGTAGCAGTGTGTGGTTGGCAGAGATGACAAAAATATTTATAGAACATAGGTATACTTAAGCATACCTGTTTAAAATTAAGTAAATAAAGGTACATTCAAGGACAAATAATGCAAACTGAATTAGATATTAATGTCTCTTATTCTTCTGACATTACCAAATGATTCCTGCTTCGATGTCTGAAGTGGTTTTAGATATTGCTTTATCCTATTTCTACACTTGGTAACATTTGCACATGTATTTTATTTGGTATTTAAAGCACGTGGACTAGCTGAAGTAGAATACAAACATAAGATCTATGAAGATGACTTACCACTGCTGTTTTGAAAAAGACTGCAAAGACACACAATCAGTTATAGAAATTTGCTCAGATCACTTAAATGCTGGTCTGAACCTAAAAACAACAGCAACTGACTGTAGTCATCACCATTTTCAAACTGCAAAAATACTGTTAACACAAAGGACATCCACATCTAATTCTAGAGAATGTATTAACTGTCTAAATTAACTTTGTAACAACCCTAAGCTTGTGCAATACATTTTTATTGAACATCTTTTTGTAAAACTCGTGCCAGTACTTCTTAGTTGCTTGGGCCAACTTATGTACCAGCATGCTTAATATTACCTTCTACACTGCCATTACTCAAGCATATCCCCTCAGAAGATTCATCCATTTTTCCAAACCAAAACACTAAATCCATTTGCCTCTACACAAATGAAATACTGGGTTTTTTTCCATTCCACAATCAGAAAAAAAACGTTATTTTCTATACAGGGGAGGTGCAAAGAGAACAAGCTTGGTATTTTAAATTTTTCTTGGAGCTTCAAATTTAGATTTTTAGAAATATGCTCATCCCACCACAAACACATGAGTGACAGTAAAGGCCCACTGCACAGGTTAGTGCAGCATGTCTGATTTTGACATGGTAGAGAAAGTGATTTTCATCAGCTATGATATTTCTGAGACTATATGGAAAGTCAAAAGGCAGTTGCATGAATTTCCCCTTTTCATAAGGATCAACCCATCAGATGCTTTTATCAGTCACTTAAATTTGCCTACCACACAGAGAGCTTTGAGATGAAGAAACCTCCTGCAAGTCTCAAAATAAGATGCAACATTAAAAAAAGCAAGCAAGTGCTTACATGCATATGCTTGAGTACAAAACATATGCCACGGATTATGTCACTGGAAGCAGCGTGTCCTTGTTTTCAAAGGTAAGCAGAAGGAAATCTCCACAGTTCACCTGCAGACCAGGCAAGGATAGATGCTTCCAGAAAAGCATGAAAGGAGACCACTGGCCAGGCCACATCATATTTTCTCAGCAAGGCTCTATCGGTAACAAAGATGGCAAAGCTTATCATGCTCAGAGCCCATATTCTACAAGTTTGCTGTAATGCTCCAAGGGCTTAAGTGCCCTTATCTGCCAACCCCCTGCTTCATTTCTTCATTGAAATAAATCCCTTTGTAATAACAAATGAGACTTGCTACCTAGCCTGTATGCAGATGAGGAAGGACAGAGCTGCTTTTACGTCTGTCTGGCGAATGACAATCTATAAGGTAGCATGGACTGTTTAGGGATTACAGACAAAATTAATTAATGTGTCTCCTTGTTCCTCCTCTTCCTCCACTAAGTTCTGTGCATTCCAATGCATAGTCTTTTCAAGTTACAACTTTCTACGTAATTCTGGTGACTATAATTTTATTTTCCTTTATTTGATTTTCAAGAACATATGCCTGGACCCAGAGTGGACAGAAACAAGAAATGAGGAGAGTGGTTTCAGATTATTTAAATAGTGCCAATTCCTACAGTCCTGCCATAGGCTGTCAAAGGTGTAAGTCATTTATAGAGTTCAGGATACCCTACAGTTCAACATCCCAGGAATGCTTTTAAAAATTGGCTCTATAGAGGAGTACAGATGTTCATTGTAGCTATTAGAAATAAAAGGAAGAAGATGAGTAAAAGCTTAATATAGAAAAAGGGATTTCCTGAGTATATTTACATATTCCTTAGATGGCAATTTATAAATAATTTGTTTTCCAGTAAACACAGAAATTAGAAAGTTACAGAAAACATATTGGAATATTTTTAAAACTATTTTTTAAGCTACAGAAATAGCCTGAGCTTTCATTTGGTAAGAGCATAGACACCTTGACTACATCTGTGATTTCTATCACTTCTATCATGTTGAAGACAAAGAGGACATTCACATGTGTAAAGATAATAAAGAATTAGTTCCAAAATACTGAATTGTCCATTTTAAAACAAATTACACAAGTTTCATCTGCAATTTAAGAGCCCTAATGTTTTTCATTCCAACAACTCAAAATTAGCAAGTCACTCTTGCAGTGTATACATGCTCAGAATTAACTAAGTTCAAAAGCACTATAATTAAGAAAAGCATAAATAAACTTGAGAGATAAACATGGGTTCACTTTCCTTTTCTTGAGAATTTATTAAGATTTAATATAATGACTTATGCAGATTATCAACCCAAATTTGTGTTCTGGAATTTCTTTCCATTCTTTTCTTTTCCTACAACATCACTGACTTAATGTCAGGCTTATGAGAAATAAAAAAGTAAGATTTTTAGTTTATTCTCCATGCTTTCTTAGTAAACTTCCTAAACTGTCCTTTAATGCACTGCCTATGTACCAACCTTACTCCCTGCAGTTCACAAGCACTAAAAATATTTAAAATTTTTTTTCTCTTGTCACAGTTGGAAGAAACTTCACTCTCTATGTCGTTTCAGGCTTTTTTATTTTTACTTCCAAGACTGTTGATTAACAAGAGTTGTGATTGCCAAGACAGATGAAAACACCTTACACCTTTGCAGTAAAGAACAGCCCAGTTTCTGAAGAAAAAAACAGGAGAGGAGAAAAGAGGATGAAGTACTTATTTCCAAAGGAAACTGCTGCCATCTTATATTCATCAGTATTACTGAAACCAAAATTTACCTATCTACAAAAAATAAGCATTTCAATTCAACTTTAAGATGTCCTTTTGTGTATTCCAATACAACCTGTAAATAAAGTAAATTTAATCCTTAAAACATCATAATTGTGTGCTAAGGGACAATGTTAAAAAAAAAAATGTCAGCTTAACATCAATAGTCTAAACGTAAAAGATGCAACCTGGTTCAATAATGGGCCATAGAGTTCAAAAACAGGCCACATTTCATCTCAGTCAAAACAGCATATAAAATCTTATTAACATAATTCACAAATTTAAAGAAATATAATGTAAGCATAAGCAAGCAGAGGAACTCTGTTGCTGAAGCACCAGAAAGTCCTATACATTTCTTCTTGCTTGAAAATCATAATTAAAATGGTTGACTTTAAAAGTAATATGACAGCCAATAACTTTAATCCTAACTCTTTGCGATCTTAGTTCACATGACTAAATCAGAGCTGTTTCAATGATTGTTTCAGTGGTGGTGTTGTGAATAGACCCTGTGAATGATGAGATGTTGAGTCAGTCATTCAGACCCTGCTTCCAGCTCACTCCTACAAGAGAACTCCAGCCTTACAGCCTAAACCAGTGTGCAGCCACCAATTCCTCAGTATCACCTGGGTTACTTCATGGACTTAGAAGCATTTTAAAAAACAGAGAGATGCAGGTTGGAGTAGCCACACATGCAGAAAATCAAGACCACAATTAGATGAAATAATCTCATTAACCTCAGTCAGGTGCAGTTGGAATAGCACATCTAACCTACATTCCATATATGCTATCTAGAGTTTAATACATTAATGTGTTTCCTTCCCTCTGTACACTTGTGATTCCTGATAAAAATTCTGGTCAATCATATTTTATATTATCTATTTTGATATCTGCACTTACAGACACAGTTATGCTGTTTGAATATTGAGCACATTGCATCTGCAAAAGGCTTAGAGAAATACTCTGGTGATCACTTCCCTCTATGATCAAAAATTATGATTTGATGAAAATACTCATATGCATAATTATCTAACAGCCAGCACAGCTGAAAAACTCTGAAAAAAAATGCAAACATTTTTCCTAGCATACTGATCATTATCAGAAATAAATTACAGGGGCTAGATATTTGTCATAATGCTCATGTCAGAAGTCACAGAATATGCCAATACTATGAAGTTGTCCTTGGCATCAGTATTTTATAAAAATGTCCAACAGGTACCCCCTTCTCTACAACAATTTCTTCATTTTTTAGGAAACATAAAAAACATTCTCTCTAGAATGAAATGGCTGATACTGCAAAAATATTAATAGCCGTATCCACCAGAACAAAATATTGTTCCTTTCCAGTAAAATTTATGTCTCTAAAATAAACCAAACACTGGATGAAATATCACTGAATCTGCTTCGGGAATTAATTTTGATATCAATACTCAAATCACATATTGAGGCATTGCATTTTTTCCTAGTGACTTTTTAAATTAAATTGTTTACTTTTTCAGGATTTTCAATTGGTACGGTGATATCAATCTAAGCGAGGCACATTACTGTGAATCACCCCAATTACAGTATTCTAATGCATAGATTTACTAACGTGTGAGAATTTGACTCATTGTCTTCAATCAAACTCAGACTGTATAGAGAAGGTGAATTAAACCCATAGCCATTAGTTTAAAAGTAGCAGATAATTTTTTATACTAAAGAGTGCTTTTTAAAAGGCTATTATATGCTCCTAGACTCGAAACATCTCATTAGAATGTAATATTTGGGGCTGTCCTGGAATTTTAGTTTCTAACAGCTCAGACATGAAAGCAATCAAGCCTGTACTTCTATATAATAGATTTTCACTGTGAATATTAACAGACTCTGAACTGTGACACAAATTGGTAACATATATTTTAAATCTGAACTCTGATGAAATTTCTCAGTACAGCAAACTTTCTGGAGGGTGGAAGGATGTAACCGACGCTGTAAAGCCAGCGCACACTGAACTCCCAGCCTCCCAGCAGGGGTGGTGGAAGGGCACAGGAATGCTTTTGCTCCACAGTGAACCAAGGAACACATTCTGGCCCCCTGAAATATCACAAGCATCCTAACCTTCCTGAAAGCTGCAAATGCAGTGCTTGGGAGTCTTCTTCTCATCTTAAAAGGCAAAAGTTCATAGTGTGTATTGCAAAGACTGGAAAAATAATGTTTAGAATTGACAGGCTTGCTTCTCTAACAGTGTCTCCTTCTACACAGCAGATCTTACAATTTAATTGTATTATAACAGAGAGGAATGGGCAGTTCACAACTCAAGTACAGACTTCAGCAAACACAACTGCATTGAGGCTAATGCTCAGGCAAACCATTTTTCACAGTCATGAGGGGCAAATGTAAACACAGGCTGCCAGAAATTGAGACACTCAGAATCTCTGTGCTTTAGCTCAGTTTAAAATAAACTTAATGAAGGATGTTAGCAGACATATTAAAAAACCAAACTCAATAAATTCAACCCACTGCCCCCAAAAAGCCATAGAAGCAGAAATTTCCACAAGCAAAACCAATATTTATTTTACACTTGGTGCTAGGGTCACAAATGCAATAGCCAGATTTTCTGTTTCTACAAACCTGGAGACATCTAAAATTCTTGGACCCATTTTTGCTCAGTTTGCCATCCTTTACTACACAAATAGTAAGTCTTAAATTCCCAGGACATTTTTCTGTTCTCTGGCAGCTGGCTGTGCTCTCAGAGCACTGGAGGTTTTGTCACCTCCCTTTGTGGAACACTGCTTTCTGCTACACCATAATAAAGATGAAGGATTTCCCATTCCTTTTACTTCTTCCACAGTATTGTCCTATGCACTCAGAAGATAGAGTCAGTAGTCAAGTTCCACTTGACATGGAAGTTAAACTCTGAAGTTAGCACATATAACTGGTAGGTCACATATATTGAACTGGAGCTCTTAAAAACAACACTTGTAAGTGTCATTAATCATTAGGCATATCCTGCACACAACAGATAAAGTAAACACTTATCAGATTTTGGAGGAAACCCTGCTCACTTCCATCAGCAGGAGTATCATCTTTCCAAAAACAGCAAAAATATTATACTCCAGCAAGTGACCTCTGATCTCATCAGAAGAGTCTAGGCATCACAGTCACTGCTGCAGTTAAGTTTCCTAAAATGTACCCAAAAGTTGAGACTGATGACACATCCACAATAATTTCCTCAGTAATTTTTCCCAATTTTTTCTTATTCCTACTCTATCAAAACTTGACTCCACAGAACAGCATATTATCACAAATAAATATGGACAATCCTTTCCATTTAAAAATTTTTTTAAGAATAAAAATGGCAATTGAAAGTCCAAATAAGGTAAATGGAACATTTTTTCTCAGGAGAACAGAACTGAAAAGGGAAAGCATGAACAGAATAAAAATATTGGAATCAAAACAGGATTACTTGAAGTATTTATTAACCTGTGAAAGGTGTGTGTTCCCAAGGATCATGATCAGAGCTACTTTATTCTCTTCTGGAAAATATTCTTATAAGCAAATAAAACTGGTTGACCCAAATCTGCTAGTGTCACCCAACATAATGTCAAATCATCACTACAGGGAGACTGCTTTGAAGAAGGATAACACAAGGTCTCTCACAATAAAGTCCTGAATTTTAAATAGATCTTTCCTTGGTGTGGCAAGCTACTGATAAAC
>VZRX01019391.1:0-13989 GCA_013398075.1 Notiomystis cincta | reverse complement strand
TATATAACCTAAATTTGTTATTCTAGGAAAACATTTTTGTTCATGCAATTTTTATTCTTTTTTAAGTGTGTTGCCACATTTGTAGTGTATCTTTAGTACATCGAATAGGTTAAGGGGGCATGGGCGTATGCAGTATGCAGATAGATTTGTTCTAGGGGTCCTGGATAAGAAAAATTATAGTAGAAAGGAGCATAAGGAATTTTCTGGTGTTTAGAAAGTAAAACTTAAAAACCAAAGCAACAGAGTGTGAACACTGCATGGGGCAATGACTGGTGAGGAACTCTGAAATTGGGCAGCCTGTTGGGATATGTAGGACATTTGATAGGTAAAATCACTCTTGCCATTTGGGTAACAACCTCATTAGCAGTCAAAGAGCAGTGCTGAAAATTAATGACCTGCATCTGACTGCCCAGTCAAAATCTACTCTTCCCAACAATATTTACGTTTGAGAATGGATCTAGCAGGTGTCAGTTACTATTTGAGAATAACTAATTTTACCAAGAAAGCATTAAAGCAAAAGGATAGGAAGATTACTTTTTTGGAACCCCATAATTTGAAATGCAGAAGATGGAAGGATTTGGACAGAAATGCAGGTGTAAAGTTCATGAAAGCTCTTTTAGACTTAATTCCTCAGTGCAGAACAAAGAAAACCAGGCATGATGTTCAGCTCTTCATACACTGACACACACCAGCTAATTTGTAAAGATCAATCCAGAGGTCTTTACAGCATATCATTGATAAGAGTACACAGAAAGTTGGATGTTCTACACCAAAATGTATCAAAAAGCATTAGGGAAATGGAAACAAGGTATTACAATTAACACAAAAAACACCACATATTTTTGGCTTTATGCTGACATCAAACTATTTAAACTGCTTAAGGTTCAGTGATACCACATAATCATTAACTTAGAGGATGAGGCGATGCAGAGATGTTTTCTCACATCAAAAGTCTTCAGCTGTCTGCCAGGGAAATCTTTCTCCTATGAGATCTTCATGAGCTGACCTAACAAGAGTGGAGCATGGACTTTCAGAAAATTCGGCAAGATGGGGAGTATCAGGACAAAAGTGTGTTATTCAGCCTTCTGCCTGGACCTTGTGCAGTGCAAAGGGGCCAAGGAGAATGTCATTCCAAAATAATATCACCATTCATGAACAGGGAAAGTTTTCTGTGATGAACATCAGGAAAGATTCATTTGACAGCCAATCTCTATGTCATTTTCTTATGTACTTCACCGAAGTGAAATTCCATGCTGGAAAAACCTGGTAGGTGTAGCCATCACCTTCAGACACACGTGGACTCATGAACAGTTACTAGACCGTCATCCTAGTTATTCACAATTGCTCGTGGAGTATTAAGCCATTTGTCAGTCTTCTTAAAGAAAAATGTTACTTTAATTGGCTACAAGAGAACCCAAGAGCTATCACTTCTATTAAAAATAAAACAGGCCCAAGGATCTTGTTACATGTAGTGAATGTATCTTTTCTTCCAAGAAAAAAGTGCTGCATCCAAGAGAATGGTGGTTCAAAATAAAAAGGAGAAATTTTAGCAAATGAGAGCAGCTAGCATCTCAAAGCTAGAGCTCCTCAGATTTACCTCCATGTATTAGGGGTGTAGAGTAATGGCTCTTGTATTGGATGGTGTATGGTTTGTAGATCTATGGGGACCCATCTCAAGTGAATTCTTTAACAGCTGATATGACACAGATGTCCATTACCCAAATGGACAGCACTCTCTATTGATCAGTGCTCCACTTAGCAATCCTCTTTGTTATTCTTTTGTCTCTGCCCTCATATACCCCTGACAAAAAGAAGGAAATAATCAGGCTTTAAAATAGTTAATCCATCTGTTAGGTAAAATAAGCAATTAAAGAACCTAAGGCACAGAACCCTTGGTATATCTACCTCATCTTTCCATATGACAGGCAGGCAGAACTGGGAAGCAGTCGTGGTACGTAAGAGGAGATAAAGAAATGCTACAGTCACTACAAACTCTATTTATGTAAAGTGTCATGTTCCTTTCATAGCTTCTTTGTGAAATGTTTTTGTTCCTCTCAACATAGTGGGGAAAAAAAACCAAAACCCCAACAAAGTAAAAGTGACTAACTTACCTAATAAAGCAGTGAAGCACCTGGGGAGACACAACTGCCTTTAATTTAATTCATGCAGTTAGACTACAATTGGCCAGTATTTCAATACACACAGTATGTTTATTACACAGTTCTCATATGAAAGACTGGAATAGACATGAGAAAAGCAACACTGAAATACTTAATGTTCTCCTTCATAGTACACATAAACACTGATGGCATGGAGACAGAAGCTTTTTTATATTCCTTCAGTGAACACAGTAACAGAAATAATTAAAAATCTTCCAGACCTGAACTGCGTAGTCATTAGCAGACAGTCAAGGACTTGAACCTCCACAAGGGCTCGAACTGCACTTTGCCTAGATTTTCCCACCTATTTCCATTTGGAAAGCCTTCCTTACCCAAATTTCCCCTGAGAAATTTTTTATGATGCTAGAAAGACTGTCAGCCAGAGACAAGAGTTCCCTGGCACCTGAGCCACAGACAGGACTATCAAATTGCTAGATGAAAACTGGGTGTCTGAGACTGAATTCTGATCTCCAAATGCTATCTATGCAACTGTCTGCAGAGATAAGACTGTTACGATAGCAGCAGATAAAACCAATTAAAATGGGGAACAGTGAACATATCAAGACCCTAATCTTTACCCTAAAAACAGTTTATGAGAGAACATAGCAGAATATAACACACACAAGTGACAAGATGCAGTGTGCTCTCTGCTGTATCGAGAACACAGCCTAGGATCTAAACTTCTTCTGCATTGGAAGGAGGCATGCACATAGCTGGGAATATTTTGAGTGAGGGAAAACACTGCATACTCAGGACTAAACACAGCAGCTATTAATAATTCTATAAACACTGCTGGACTGCAAATGCTGATAATCAGTAGCACATACAGGTAAATTTTAAATTTAGGAAGGTTTTTACAGCTTCAGCCACCAGGATGAATATTCCAATACAACTGCAGGGCACGTATTTTTCTTTTGCCTCATATCTGAGGAACTTCTCCTTTCCATTCATGCAATTCTGGTAGCATCTCTGTCTGGTACTGCTCATAACCTGATCTACTTCAGGATTTATCTCTTATTGTTGCTGCCAAAACCCCCTGATAAGGCTGTAAGTTTTAAATTTTTACACTCTCAACAACTAATAAATACAGCAAAGATGTTGCAGGTAAAAGGCACCATGAATAAAAATTTCTTAGTAAGCACATACAATTTTGTTCATTTGGCAGAAACAGGCAGATACATAGGAAGAGAGAAAAATGGGAGGGTTGATATCAAATACAACAATGGATCCCACAGGGCAAAACCATAACTGACTGCTGGAAACTAGTGTTAATAAAGAGAACCTGGTCAAATGAATCATGGACATTAAGAAATAAAAACTCAGCTTTAGCCAAAGAAAGGTCAAAACCTACAAACATGCAACACAGTGCTGCTTAGAACATCTTCCTGTCCCCACTCAGTTTCTCTCAAAATTCATTTAGATATTTGTAAGTCACTAGAAATAGTATTCAGTAAACAGTAAAACAAATAGGAAAAGAAATACTTTCAAATTCATCCATCCACTATTTTTGTAGTGCTACTAATCTCTGTTTAACTATGGGAACTCCACATAGAAGTAGACTACCTACCAGAATGTAAAGTAGAACAGAGTCCTGACTCTCATTTTCTTGCCTCTCTGATTATTTCCCTCTTTTTCTTATTTCCCTGCATTTCTTTGATGGTGATTTAACTATTTAATAATGTTACTTAAACCTTGTGAAGTGATTCTCTAAGTGACATCATATAGACCACCTTTGGCACGCTGTTTCAATTTCAAAATTAGAGTACAAGAATATGTGCTTTTTCTCTCCTTCACACAACCTCAACTTAGTATCCTCAACTTAAGTATTTAAAAAAAACACTTCCCTTCTCACTCTCCCAAACTTACCTGTTTTCTGTAACTAAAGTTTCTGTTTGTCCAAACCTACCCAAATGGACATCTAGGCATCTCCTGCAGCCTTCTTATAATACCTCCCTGTTACTCACTTTGTGAGCATAAGTCACCCAGAAAACAAAAAGGGAAGAAACAGAGGGGGAAAAGAAGCATGTTATAACTGGCCTTAAATTTAAATGAGAATGTTTCTAAAAACTGATGACATTGCTAAAAGATACCAGTCACTTCTTACTTATTTTTAGCCTTCAAGAAACACTGTGTCCTTTCAATATCAGCATTTTCATTAAGTCCACAGAAATCGAAATTCAGATGAGAAATGAAGAAAAGTTTAACAAAACTGTAACTCTATTATTCACAAATTCATGTCACATTTGAGCTACAATTTTGCTATGTAGTAGCTATGTAGACTTAAAATGCTTTTGGGTATTTTTAGGCCATTTCTAAAAAAAATCTGATTTTCCCTAAGAGCCTCCCTTTACCTTAATCAAAATAATAACATTATTTCTCTCTGTAGGGGTACAATTTCTGAATCATCACATTTTGCTCTTCTAGTCTCTTTTAATCCTCTGCTATGCTTCATTTGAACCAGTGAAGTAATTTGGGGATCACTACCTCTTTTCTCAAAATATGGCAAGGAGAAAGTCTTAGTGGCCTATTCCAACTACTTATTTCAGTATCCTAATTTTTCTTATTTAACTACAAAACTCTGGCTGGTACTAAATATGCAGAGCCACACAGTATTTCAGATATGTGTACTACCTCTTTTCAGCAGTCAGCCATTGCTCGGCATCTTTTTGAGATCAATGGCTCACTCTTCTTCGCCTCTTCTTAGAGAATTAAATACTCCCTTCAGAGCAAAATGGGTTTCAGTAATGAAAATAGTTTGGCTGCTAATGCTTCCATATTACTCTCCTATGGGGGGGACACAACTCAGTTTGTCAGTTTTACTCCTCTGTAACAATAATTGCAGATTTTGCACCTTTACTGTTCACATTCACTTTGAAGTTTCCTCCCTTCAGGGTTCTCCTCTTTCTGCCCTCTTCTCACTTGTTTTGATATAGCTTGCACATTTCCTACTATTACAATTAACAATGCACATACAAAAACAATAGCTACTGTCACAGCACTCACAGCTTCAAAGCTCTCTCCAACTTACAAGACATAATACAAAGAGAGAACACTAATGAAAAGGCTGAATTTAAAATCCCATTTATCCTGAAAAGGTTGTGCCACATTGAGATGTCCTTGGGAGATTGCTGGGAGACACTGGGCTCTTTTAATGTTGTGGTGATCATTTACTCAGCAAGAGAATTATGCTTTACATGTCTGGACTGTTTAGGGGGTGCACATGCTAATTTAATTTATGTTTTTAGGAGAGCTGAAGCCTTCACAGAGAAAATGCAAGGGGCTATAGGTTGCACTGCATGCACAGGATTATGCCTGTCTCTCAAAACCTAATGGCAGAGCTGCAAGAGGCAGCAGTAAACATCAGTTCAGTTTCTTGGTAGTGTTCTTAATTCAAAATCACGCTCTTCCAAAGAAACTATGCCGTACATAAAAGGTATTTAAGAAAAAGTCTCCCTGGGATTTATAAATATCTTGAAAAGAGTTGGACCATTTATACCCTAAATAAACAGACTAACCCACACCAAGTACAGATATATTCCTAGGGACAGTGGGTGTGTTACTGATGTTTTGTTATTTGAACATCTTCATAACATCATGTTCAAAATAACCTTTTAAAAAATTGTCTGTAGGTTGAGTCACTTAGAGCAGGTAGCAGCCACAGCTATTACATGGAATTTCAGACTAAAAGACTCATTAGCTATCTTAGGGGCATGACTAGTTGTTCCACACTACTTTAGGAAGGCCAGGAATTTCTGTGCGCTGAGACAGATGGTCTCACAGACTGACATGAATCAACAGAAACAAGGGAATTTCAAAGGACAATATAATTTTAGCCACATCTTATACTACAGATTATTGCCTATGATGAAACATAATTCCTGTGCATGTGCTCATAAGCAGAACTATAATCACACACTATCAGCGAACTACTCTTTCCAATTACAACTCCTGAATTCAGAGGTCTTGTAAGTAGATTGAGATAATAAATCTCAAGACACACCTTCAAAAAGACTCACTTGAGAGACTCCAGATCTTCAAGGCTCCATTTGTTTTTTATTATTATTGTTACATTCTTAAGTCTGAAGAAAGCAGTGTTGTATGTCCCAGCTCAAGGCTAAGTTTGAGCACTGTTATTTTAGGCCTACATTAGACAAACCTCAGTTCAATACCGGGCATGTGAAGACTGCTGTAAATTATGTTCAGTAAAGTAGATATTAAAGTACAAGTTAATGTGATTTCAACAGAGTTATGTAAAATTTTCCACTTTTATTAAGATTCATTCTTGTCTTCCCCACTCAGACACTTCTGTCAGTATCTCTGCAAGTCTATGTGAGGTATTAAGTAAGTCTTCACAAGGTATTAGTCAGAGGCCCTACACTACAACTCATCACTGAAAGAAAGGATGAAAGAAGAAACACAGTAAGAGAGCGTACTTTTTATATCAATTTTTCTATTTTCTTAATCATTTCTTCTGAAAGAGCAATTGTGTCTTTGTTTTATGACTAGAAAACCTGTAGGAAGCAAAAAGAAAGGCTCTCAGGAGGTAAAAAATTCTTGAACAAAATAGTATCATGGTACTGACAAAGAAAACAGAACATAAAATATTCTTTTTTATGTAGTCCCTTAAGAACATCCTGAGCTTGCTGTGCAGAAGACCAGAGGTCTTCATGTCAAAAGGGATGGAAAAAAAAGGAAGATGCATTTTATAGGGCCTGGCCAAGTAAAACCAGGAATGGTAAACTCAAATGTATATAAAAAGCCTATATCTTGCAGGCAGATAGAAAAAGATATACTTTCTCTACTAGTAACAAACAGTCTTTATATGTCTTTGACCAAGGAAACAAGAATTCAAGCCAATGTTCTCTCAATTACCAGAGAGTGTGATTCAAAAATATGTAACATATTAATGCAGCACGACCCAGAAACTCAGTGCAGCAGATGAGAAAATACCTAAGATATCTCAAATTCACATCACAAATGGGTATTTTTTAATGTACTTCAAGTAGGTATCATTTCCTCCTAGGAGAGGCAAGATAGCATTCTTTACTGTCAATATTTGGGACTGAAGACCCAAATTCAATTGTCTTCCCTGTTCCCTTCATTTTGTCTCCCTCACTCACATCCCACCAACAAAAGGGTGTGTTGCGAGTTTGTTCATGTAACAAACTTCAATGGAACTCATTCAGAAAACATCAGTCAATCTCATGCATGGACTCCAGAGGGACCAAGTGTCAAGACAATTAGAAGGGATACCAACAGGAAAATTAAATTTTTCATTTTTGTACCCTATGCCAAATTAAAAAGAAAAAAAAAAAGAGAAAAAAAAACAAGAAGGGAAAAAAAAAAGAAAAGAAAAAAAGAGAAAACTCAAAGCAAGCTGACATCTGGCTGTTTCTTCTCAGGAGAGGTCCAAGATGAAAATAGCTGGGGCTCTGAAGAACAGAATCAGCGTGCACTTGCAAATATGTCTCTTCAACACAGGTGTTCTCTGTCTCTCACCTTCCTGAGTACAAAACTAACTTGCACATATAAAAATAGAAAACAAGGGAAAAAAAATCACTCCTAATCTCCAATCTCTTGCAAGTAGCATCAGCAACTCTATGATTTATTTTAATGTGTCCACATAGCACTATTCTCCACCTTACCTCTGCATCTAAATGGTAGTGGGGTGGGGGAGAAGGAGATTTTTAACAAGATATTTGATGGATTTTATTAGGAAAATATACATAGTCTTCAGGTATATGAATTGCTCTGGATTCTGTCTATTTTTTCAAATTTAGGACCAAAGATGTTTGAGCATGGCCTCCTCAGTAACCCAAACCACAAAACAACACACCAAATAACATGGGTGATTCATACACTTCCATAATGGGAGGTCAGTCTGCAGATGGGAGCACAGTATCTGGGATTACCATTCATTCTTTTATTCATTTTTTCCTCATTACTACTACAATCCTGGCACCAGTAACTGAACAATAACATATAGAACTAACTACTGCAACTGAGAAATACATCAGGTCTTTCAGCAAAGACATTTACATTGAAAGTAACACTAGAGGCAACATCTACAAAGATATTCCAGTATTTCGCATCTATAAACCCAAATTTTTCATGTCATTCTTATTTGTCTAACAACTGGAACATTTCTGTTGGATGTTTTAAACAGGAAAAAAATCCTGATACAGGACAGTACAGATGGGAAGGCAGAAGGAAGGATAGCAGAATACGTGCCCATTAGAAAATGCTTCCCTATGGAGCCTGGCATGGAGACTCCCAACTCCACCACTCCCCTGCTGTCAGTAGGTATCAAAGCCCATCAGCAAAATCCCTCCCTGTGTAGTGTAACTGTGCAAAAGATGACAACCTGCTGCTATCACCATTTATTCAGTTAGCTGAAACAGCAGAGAATTATGGGGTGAACTACAAATTCCAGCATTCCCAACGATCCCTGACACTTTGACTTGTTATGAAAGAAGACGCATGTGAACACTTCAGAGGAGTGTTAAAAATATTTGTTGGATTGCAAAGTCAAATTTTCTAAGTTACAAAACACTGAACAGTTGCCATTTTACCTTGGTCTCAATCTGTATAGAGTCCATAGCAATGTGATCATGGTACTATTTGTTCTAGGGGACTCCTGCATCATTAACTCAGAATGAGAAGAGTCTGTTCAAAGAACAGTTAAATTTTTTTTCAGGAGAAAGCATTTCAATTAATAGATCTGAGGGTGTTTTTCCCATTTAAGAAAGTCTTGCAACAAAAAATGTCAGAAGCTTCTCACTGCCTCTTATTCAAGAATTTACTTAGGTTGCAAATATTGACCAACCTTACATGTAACACTTCTGTCAGCTGAAGGGTATTATTAACTGTATGGTACAGAAATGGAATTGAAACAGAAAAAGGTTAATGCAAGAGTGACCAACAATTTGGGCCTCCTGATTTGCAATGGTTCAGGGTGTTTAGCACTTTGTCACTCATGTTCAAGACATAGTTCCCACTGAGTACAATTGCACCTGTGAGAATTCACTACTTTTGCAGATCAGACCTGTAATTTCAGCTCAAGCCAACCAGCAAATCGGAACAAGCAGCTGGCAATCATCTGTGCAACATCTAGGTTAAACCATTTGCCTAAAACCACATAGAAACTTTTGAAAAAGTTGACTTCACTCAGTAAGTCATATTCTTCCTATGCTCACTGCATCCTGAGCGTTGGTGGAAATTGGGTTTGGGGGATAATGTAGCCTATCACTGTACTACTTTCTGTCCAAGAGGATGCTCCTGCAACTAATTTCTACTTTCTAAAGGAAATCACTAAAATAATAAACCACTCAACAGCAACATTTCTAACCAAAGCAGCATTTTTACTTTTAAAGAGAAGGACCCAAGAATCCTTCAGATAACCCCAGGCACTTGGCTATGACTATTAATCTTTGTGAAAAGTCCTTAGATAGTAAGGTGAAGAAGAACAGTAAAAAAGGCAAAGGACAGTTAAGATATATAGGGTTAGCTAAGACATATGGAAAAGAACATAGAGAGAATTTGGTTAGATGACTAATTTCTCTTTAACCAGGTTGAACTAACTAACAAAAGGTAGAAGACATAAGGGAAAAAAACAGCAACAGTAAGAACTCCTATCAGCATATATATGATACTTCACCAGTATAAACTACTTTTAAAAATTAACTAATTAATCCTCACAACCTCATATTCCCATCTGATGCAGACAAGCATTATAAACCTGCGTCTTACAAGAGGAAATTAGGACACAGGGATTAAAAGCTGCATTTCCAAAACGTCCATTAATTCTGTGTGTCAGCCTGGAGTGCTCAACTTGAGACACTGAAATAGAGGACGTAAGATATTCTGAGGACCCTCAGCTCCTGAGAAATCCAGCACCAGTCATAAAGAAGGCATCTGAGAAAAATAACTGAAGTTTGGCAGTGTGATAAAAACAGAAAAGCATTAGAATTTAGAAACATTTTTTGAAGAGATTGCTATTAATACACAAGTTTGAGGCAGAGCTGGGCCTGATAAAATTTAAAACTGAATTTAATACTCATTCATTAAGGCAACTAAATATTGAAAGAACCTCTGAATGAAGCACCTGTGCTTGGCAAATCAAACAATGTAAGGAACAGAAGAGGAGGTCCAGGGAGAAATGAAGAGGGCTAGGACATGGCCAGTCAGGACAGTTCATCCAGTGCAGACTGAATCTGGTATTTGTTGAGTTAGAATGTGGGCAAGGGAGAAAACCACAATGCTTGTACACACAGAAAGCCCTTCTACCTCTATAGAGCACAGCAATAAGGAGTACAAAGGTCCTGAATTTGGCATCCACAGCAGTCTCCTGGAGTCCCCATTTCTGGGCAGGCCACAGATGACCTTCCTCTGCAACCCACGTGGATATCAAACCACATCCAGCTCTCTACACATGAAAAGATCCACTCCTTAGAGGTTCTTGTGCTTACTTGCAGAACTCCAGGTTTTAAAACAGGCAAAAGAAAT
The DNA here is from genome assembly GCA_013398075.1 of Notiomystis cincta. NCBI lineage: Eukaryota > Metazoa > Chordata > Aves > Passeriformes > Notiomystidae > Notiomystis > Notiomystis cincta. Next base: position 3,325 of record VZRX01019391.1, on the reverse strand, counting down.
GTTTGGAAGAGAGGAAATACTGAGGGTTTGTGAATGCCAAAGTAATTACTTTTAACCTTCTGGACTAAAAACTGGACTTCAGATGATGACAGCACAAGTGAACCTCTTGAAGGAATCTAGTTTCCTGCGGACAAACAGAATTCCTGAAAGTCACGCCTAAAAAGTAAGAAATCTTCTCTTAATTTTTAAACTGTTGCAGCACACAAGCTTGCCTATGATATTAACTATTTGTAATGAATGCTCCCAGTTCATGGGTTACAAAGGCAGCTGACAGTCTGCAGCAACCTGAATGCCAGGCTTGGAACATATGTTCTTCCCTGTCATCTAAACCCCTTCTTCACCTCCCAGTAAATGAGGAAATAAGAGCCACACATTGAACCTGTCATGTTTCTTACTACATCAAAAATATGTCTTCCACAAACATTACCCATCTGTCAAGGCATCAGGCCTTGGCATGCAAAACAATGCATGCCTTTTGTGATCTCAGCTGCTAGCCAAGTATATTTACTCTATCAGTTACTGTATCAAAAGCCTCATCTTTGTATATCTTCAGTAGAACATGAAATATAACTGTTACCAAAGAGGTCAAGCAGATCAACCTCCTTTTCTGCATAAAGAAAACCATTATGGAAATAAAAGGTCCATGCTGAAGAAAATATTCAGGCCTGTATTAAATGAACAACTATATATGGGATTTCTGGTTCCTAAATGAAAAACATACAACTTTTTCTAAGCACGTTTCTTAGACCAGTCTTATTTGTAGAGCACTGAACACAGTGTGCTCCGTCATCTGCCATTCTGACCAGGACATTTCACAACAACCTCTCTTGCCCCCTCCCCAGTCCATTTACAGAGGTTACAAAGAACTAAATTTGTGCTCGTAGCTCTCAATAAAAAGAATGTCTGCTTTCAAATCCTGCCATTTTTTGGAAGAAGGACAGGTATTTTATCTCAGCAATTCTTACAGAGTACTGCATCATTCCAAAGGCTGTTGTTAATTACTTAAGGCTGGGGTCAGAAACCTGTAGTTTGAAAGCCACATGTGGCTCTTCAGGAGCATGTGTTTTGCTCTTCAATCCTCTGGCAGCAGCCCACAATTTTCAACAACCCACAAGCACAAAAGGAGGGGTTTTTTGGCAAGAAAGGGCCTTAATAGCTGTGTAATCAACACAGTTCCAGAAGTTCTCTTCTGTATCTGCTAAGAGCAAATCAAACTTTTGAAAGTCAATTTTGATAAGTAACATGTTATCTCTAGCCTGCCATTAACTTTGCTGAAAAATTGATATGCACACAAAACAAATAGCAAAGTAAATCATCATAGCATCAGCTTGATAAAACAGCAAGCAATACTTCCTAAAGAGTTAGAATTCTGCATTGCAGGGTGGGGATTTCATTTTGTTAAAAAAAAATACAAAAAATTACCAGCAATATTAAGTGTTCCTTCCCTAATGGCATTATAGACTGGTTTGCAGCACAAACATTTCAGTATGGACTCAGTCTTTGCCATCTTTTTGTCTTGTACTGAATAGTGTTTCTCCAAAAAAACCCAAACTTGCCTACAAACACACACACACACACACAGAACCAGGTTTTTCTTTCCTCCTGTAACTTTCTGGAGGACAGTGAATGACTGGAAATTAGTGGAAAATGGAGGGGCCAGAACAGGAGAGAGATACAGTTTGTAAAAGCTGCCCTCCCAACATTGGTACTGCTGTTCAATTCATCCTCGTGATCAATTTGGTTGTCTCTGGAACATCTGCTCACAAGCTGACAAATGATGAATCCCATCTCAGAATCCATAAGCAGAAAAACAGCAGTCTGATAAACAGCTAACAGAAGAAATATATGCACCTTTCATAACGAAGACAAATCACTCATTCTCACTAAGTGCTTCCAACAGGAACACTAATTCTGTATTTATTTGCAGAGCATATGTACTGTGTCCAAAGCAGTGCATTAAAAAATATCTCCAGCAGCCAATTGGTTTGATTACATTACTCTTCCCCAGTGTAACAACAGCTCTGAAACAATAACAGTATTAAAAGAGCCTCTATAAAACAAAAACACTTCAGCAATATTTTGTGGGGCTTAATTTTCTCATTCTTGCTGTAGAGTAGGGTGATCATTGTACTGAATACTTTTCTCCAGGAAACATCCACAAAATATCAAGGTCACCCAACAAAGGCTTTCATCCACTTTCTCTTAAACACAGCAGTTATTTTAATTAATATTTCCAAGATTATACTGCAAGATTCTCTTTGGTTTAGATATGGTCAGGTGATTTTTTTGACACCAGGGACACTTGGTAAATTGCAGTGCTCTTCCAAGCCAAAGAATGGTCTTTTTTAAAGCTAAGATATTGATGAATTGTTATTTGCCATGGCCTAAGCAAGCACAGAACGCCATATCTATTCCTCCTTCTGTTCTTTCAGGAATGATGAATGGAAAAATGAAGTAGGAAGAGCTGGAGAACAGCCTGAGCTGAAAAATCTAGCAGATATAAGGAGGATTGTTTTAATCAAACTGTGAAAAAAAGCAGCCCTGTATTACTCTTCTCATTTTGTCCTCTGATTGCAAACATAGAGCATGGGAAATATTGTACTGCATTTCTCTGTCTGAAAATGGTTTGCATGTTAAAAATAACACAATCACCCCTCACACTCTGACACACACATAAAAAAGGACTCCTTTAACACAGGCAGTTTAAAACTTGACTTACGAGTTATGACATGCTTGTAAAGGCAACAAAGATGCTGGAGTGCATACAGATTCATTAGTTTGCAAGTGCAAAGTAACATTTATCTCCCTTCTAGTAGCTGCATTACTTATATCCTTCCATCTAGTGCCCACACCATACATATTCCACACTGTAATATTTACTCACAGATCACGGATAATAGAAAGTAATTATCAGATATGCAAGTTTTCCTGAATTTAACAGGAATATTTATAAAATCCAATTAGCTGTTTCCAACCAGATGGACTGCACAGGCCACTAAAAGTATGAATCACTCTAATTCTAATACGGATTCAGATAGATAGGATTAGAGATGAGTTCAACATGCCACTAAGATGGACCTGGAGAACCTTGAGGAGGGGACCACATGAACTGCATGATAGGTCCCACACATGGGTCAGGGAAACCTCTGGTATAAACAAAGGCTGGAGGAGGAAGAGATTGAGAGCACAGAAGTTCTTGGGTGTGCTGCTGGATAGAAAGCTGAACATGACCCAGGCAAGGTGCACCAGAAGCCCAGAAAGTCGACCTGGGCTGCACCACCAGCAACATGGGCAGCAGGTTCAGGGAGGTGATTCTGTCCCTCTG
>VZRX01019382.1:0-17051 GCA_013398075.1 Notiomystis cincta | reverse complement strand
CTCGCGGCGGCGGCTCAAACGGGACCTGCCGGCTGCCACTGCCTTCCCAAGGGGCCCTTCTCCCCTACGGCCTCACGGGCTCCGTGCCTCGCTCGACCCCGGGCCGGCGGGGTGGCAGAGCAGTCCCACGGCCCGACCTTGGCCACCGTGTGACCCTGGCACTGCACTGCCAAAGGGCTGCACGAGCCCCTCACCAAAAGCCTTTGGGAGCCGCATTTGCCCCCCTGACATCCCGCTGGGGTGTCAGACCTACCCTGAGCCAACCTTCTCCCTATGCGTATCCCAGCCTGGGAAGGAGAGCTATGGTTGGCACCAGCCACATTTTTCCATCCAAAAGCACATGAAAAGGGCAAAACTGTACTTCGGCTATGAGAAGTGTAGTGGCTCCTTGGGGACCATGGCACAGGACACAAAGGAGAATCCAGGCTGTCGCTTCAGCAGGGGCAGTTTTGGGGCTGAGCATTTTCCCTGACAGCTGATTATCTGGTAGCTGGTCTAAGCAAGCCAGTGCTGAGGTCCTGTTTCATGTGGCAGCTCTGGGAATGACTTCCTGGCACACCCGGGATTTTGTGGCATTCCCTGCTCTGGAGTAGTTGTGGAGAGCATGGCTACTCTTTCCTCTGTGCACAGAGGCACACCCCAAATGCCAGGTGCTAGGGAATTTGTGATGGCCGTGTGTCAGTAGGGAAGATCCACATTGCCCTCCTCCAGCTCCACCAACCACAAACCCACACACTTCTAGTGGTTTTTCCCTACTCCAGGAAAACAGTTGGCACATTGACTAGAGAAGCAGCAGCTTGCAGCTGTCACAGATCAGCCATGAGTCGCTGGCCTCAGTGGCTTCACTTTGAACTTGCTCACTTGTTGTCGCCTCTTCCTTCCCCCCTTTCCTCAGAGAGCCACACAAAGAGAGCTGGCAGCACTGCCCACACAGCAGGCACTGCTCACCTTGCCAAGCAGGGCCCCTTCCATACCCCCTTCCTCCACCCCCCCAGCTGCCTCGCCCCCATCACCATTGTATTCACTTGCCTTTGAATTGGCAGGAGACATCAGCTATGCTCAGATGATGAAAAGAGAGGGAGAAGCACCTGCTCATGTTTTGGGCTTGGGTTTAGAGCTGTGCTTGTGCTGAATACATACACTCTTATTTGGGTGCTCAGATGCAGAAGAGTTGGAGGGGGGCTTATATTCAGCTGCTGAAATATTCAGCCAGATCACAGTGCCACTGTTTGCAGAGAAACCACCTCTCCCATTCTCATACCACCACCCCCCAAAAAAAAAAACTATTATTTTTAAGCACTTTTTGTGCTGAATGCTCAAGTGTTTTTTACCTTACAATGGGAACACCATTAGGATGGGCTAAACAGACTAACCAACAGCAGCCTTCTTGCCCCACTACACAGTGACACTGTGTTATAGTTGCCTGTATACATCACGTCTCTTGAAAGTATTTTGGGACCACACAATTTCAACCTGTAAGACATATCTGGATACCTAGGAGGAATCAGGCAGTCTCTAGTATGAAATGAGAAGGACATTTTTCCAAGGCCTGGGAACTAATGGAGTGAGGGTGAACTACTTGTGACAGATGGTTGTTGGCAGTTTACTTGCTCACTTCCAAAGCATAGATCCAAATAAGTGACCCAAATGAGCCTGGACTTTCTTCCCTCTCACTTCTATGACTTTTTCATGGAGAGGGAGGTGGATCTAGCACATTTGGCCTGAAGCAAGGTTATGAGCCCTGCACACCCCAAGGCAGGCAGCAGGCCAGGGCTGCCCTTGCACAGAGTTGGTAGGAACACAAGGTGCAGCCTGGTGTCACACAGGCGTAGCATTGGTGTGATGGCAGTACTGACACATTCGCCTGGCATTGCACCTGAGCTAATAAGCCTTGGGTTTGTTAGTTTGGGCACAGCACTGCACTGACATCAGGGGACCTGCACTGGTTCCCAGCCCACCAGCTGGGATGCCTCTGGGCTGTTTTTCCTGATTCTGGTGCTGGGTAAGCACAGACAATTTGAGGGCTAAGAAAGTTACATCATTCAAAGTCCCCTTTCCTTACATATTGTAACATTTACAAAGGCTGAAGCCCCAGTAGTTCCTCAGCTCTTGCTTCTCCCTAGACCTCAAGAGGAGATGGCCAGGAATGGACAAGCTAAGGGAGGGCATGGGAACAGTTATAAATGGCTTTGTCACTGGGCCCACCCACTGCAGTGCCCTGCCTGTCCACTCCTCCTTTTATCCATTTTCAGACATCAGACTTGCATAGCATCTTGCACCTGAATCCATCTTATGGCTCCACACAATGGCTAAGGGAAGGTTTGGGAATTCAATCACCTCTGCTCAGATCTCCTGTCAGCAGAACTAACTCTGCTTATTTCAGGTGCTGGATTCCAGGATTGGAGTCACCTCATCCAAAAGGCAGCAGGCATATCATCAGGTGAATTGTGTCCAAAAGGTTTTTCCCTTACACCACTAACTGTAAAGGAGCCCATGACTCTGCTAGAATGTGAGGAGAGAGAAATCCCACCATTGGAATCCACAGGTGTTTATGTTTTCTCAGTAACCCAGGGCTGTGCACTGGATGTCTGCCCTAAGCCCTTGCCATTGCAGCAGGACTCCTCAGATTCCTGCCTAAAGCTGTGCAGGATGTCCTCCTGCCCTCCCTGAGGGACCCCAAGGCACAGGAGTCTCCACTATTGTTCTCTGCACAAGAAACACCAGACCTGGCTGTGATAAGGCTGGTGGAGGCAGCACTATCTCATCTTTGCCCCTTAACACTGTTACTGCAGCTAAGGAGAGGTTTGGGGGTGATATCTGAACTGACAGGCTTCAGAGTCATTACCTTCCAGGTCATTTTCCTGACTATCTGATGTCAGTCTGCTGGGGCAGGGGAGAGTGGAGGGAACCAGGTTCCTGCAGGGGAGGTTGTGCAGGTGACTCCTGTGTCACTTACCGGACACTTCAGTGCTGGGTGTTAAGGGTCTGTGGGCCACATCCCGTCAGCCGCTCCATGGAGCTGACCCTGCCTGCTCAGTATCATGCAGCTGGGTGCCAGGAATGTTGCATGGATTGAGTCTGACTTAGTAAATATTAGTTTGCAGAGTCATATGTGATCTAGTGAAATGTAAGCAGTTTCTGCTAAAGAGCCCCTTTTCTAAAAGCTGGGGTGGTGAAGTTAGGAACACTCACTTTGCGCTGGCAGACACGATGCCTCAGTCATTGGGTGGGAAAAAGCCCAAAGGAATTTGAGCAGTGCAGTGATAAAAGGCCATGAACAGCTGCTGAAAGTGTTCATGAACCAGGAGTAATTTTACGTAAAGAACTAAAACAGAAATAAAGCCTGGTTTGATTAAATGGTTGGATTCAGGAAAGCAGGTCACCTCCTGGAAAGCAGCTTATGTAGGTGCGAGATGATTCCAGCTATTTCTGAAGGGGGAAAATATGCAACAGCTTCCTGGCTAAAGCACAGGCCACCCCACTCCCAAGTAAGGCCACAGACTTTCAGTGACCCTTGTCATCACTCCTTCAGTCCCCGTGCTCTCAGGGAATACTAATGTTCCTTTGCCTGGTCTCTGCCTCCAAAACTAAAATCCACACAGAGACATGCACACATGTATGCAAACAATTCCCAAATTGCTAAGTTTCATTCACCTACACAAAAACAATTTCAAAGGTGAAATTCAAAGGTGGTGAATCTTTCCACTCTTGGTCAGATCACGGCCAAAATTTCATTCCTTGGGTAGCACAGTGGACAAAATACCTGATTGAAACTATAAGTGCTTGGCATCTGAAAATCGGGACACATCCATTTTTGTATCTAACCTCAAATAATTGCTTGGAAATAATACCTGATGATCTCCCCTGAGGACCTAAGGGCACCTTGCAAGTCACTGTAGGAGATGGAAACCTTCAAGCCCCTGTGACCACTGGGTCAGCTGTGACTGCTGCTGATCCTGCCCATGTAACCAGGTGGGCTGGAAAAAGCAACGCTATTTGCTAACTCACAGTTTATCACTATGACTTGTGAGAGGTGGGATCTTGTGGCCTGGGTGATTTCTTTGCAAAATAGCTGGCAGAGAGCCTGGATACACATCCTGGCTCATATCTGCTTTCGTTGTAATTTGGCCCAAGCAGTCAAAAGCAAATGAGGGAGGATGTAGCAATAATATGGGGGAAGCTGGAGAGGTTGGACATATGTGCAGGAAATAATCGAGTTAGACTGTGCCTGGGAAAACCAAAGTTAATATATTTGGGAAATAGTCTGAAACACTACTGCTCAATAGGACAGAGAAACCTGGAAAGCAAGAACATCAGTTAGCAGCCACTGCTGCACCATGGGCCAGGACAGGCCCATGTGGTTTGGGGCTGCCCACTGAGGTATCTCAGCACAGGATGGGGTTGCAGGGAGCTGCAGCAGGGCTGCTGCCATCGTTACTGTGCACCCCAGGCCTGGGGTGATGAAGACAGGCTGAAGGCTCTCAGAGAGCACCACACCAGATGAAAGGTGGGAGGGAACAGCTGGATGAGGAAATCCTGAAAGAATTCAGCATAAACTACTTTTCCAAATAGTGACTAAAGGAGGAGGATATGATAACCCTCTGCAAGTATTTGAAGGCTATAAACACCAGGTGTGGCTTAGGTGGGATAAGATTAGATGTAATGGGATAAATGTATGGATAGGGAAAAATGTGTTTTACGCAGAGACACAGGTACAAAGTAATAGAAGGTGGTTTCCCAAAGGAGGGATGGAAGTCTTGATTGGTGCATACAAAACTGCTCCAGGTAGAAAAAGAAAACAAGGTCACATGCTGGTGGGGCAGTTCAGCAAAGGAAAAGTGGATAAGGTAGGTCCTTTACCTTCAGGTCTTTTGCTGTGAGGCTTGTTGTTCTGTAGAAAAGAACTTTTATTCATCACCTTGTTTAAAATCCCTACCAGAAGCAAGCTGAGTACAAAAATAGGTAACAAGACTCTTTTTCCACAGTGGTGAAGAGCATTGCTCATCATAGTCTGGAACTTGCCTTGCTTGTACAACGAAGGAGGTGTGACATCCTGCTTTGTGTGGGTTTTGTGGAGGATGGCCCAGAGGACATAAAAAGGGATAGTTAACTGCAGTCAGCTATCACCTATGTCACTGGCAGAACGCTGGCAGTGGTGAGGTGATTTTGTCCCACACTGCATTCTTCATGGAAATTAACATACAACATACTGGGCGTGTTTGTTGGCCAGGTACCTGGTGACCAAACTGTAATTAATTCCTGGGATTGCAGTGAAAATCAAATCAGGGAAGGGGCACAACAGTTCTACTGCTAATTTTTTTTCACAGTAGAAGTGAGGCACAATTTTTCACCTCATGTTTATTCAGACCCTTTGGAGGCTCCCTCTTGTACAGGCATTTTAAAGAAAAAAAATCAGGGCTTGGATGCAATCCTATCACCTGCCTGTTGCTCTCTCCATTCCAGTTGGTGTAAAGCTAGGCAGAAAAGGGCCTTTTTTTCCCACTCTGTCTCTTTCTTCCTCTCTCATTCCTCTAAATCTGTGTAATCTATAGAGGCCAGGGTATTCAGTGCTGTTCAGACCCTGTATTTTGGCTCATTAAAATGTCAGACTTTCCACTGCACACCCAGGATGCTCATTCCTATTGACATCAATGGACAATGAAATCGGTGGGAGTTGGGGAAGTAGAAAAAGCCCACAACTTCCTTTATTATGAGATTAGCGTTCAAAGGAGCTTTAAATTACGTTAAACTCCTCTCGTGTCATTAAGCAGAGTTGTCAGGCTGTCCAGTCTAAGACAAGCACACAGACATTTCAGTAAGTTTTCTTGTGTGACTTGGGAAGAAAATGTGTCTGACACTCACCTGTGCTCTGCTGATGAGCTGTGCCAAGGCTTTTGTGCTGCTGGTGATTGGTAAAACATGAGGAAAATGGATTTTGCTGCTGTGTTTCCAGGTTTTATAATGTATCACACAAGCCGTTTAATAAATACACAGTAAAGTGGAAAATAAACCGTTCTGAGAGAAGCCCGAGGTGATCTGAAAGCCAAACACAACAAAGCTGTCACTCAGCTTCCCTGGGACAAAACCCTTCCTTCCCTTATTTTCAGACTGTAGAATTGAGTAAACAGCTACTACAAACTCAGTTGGTTTTTACCTAGTTGCTTCCAGACCTTATCTGAGGTATTTCTTATATGTAAGACTGCTCACAGAAATAATGCAGAGCCTGAAAATAAGCTTTGATAAGAGCTAAAATTACAGTTTGGAAAACGGTACTATTGCTGTCTGTCACCTTCCTCACATTTAAAAGGATCTTTGTACATTCATATTTGGAAAAAATACATGCCTTGCCCATAGATGAGACTTTTATACCCCCCAAATATGTCTAATAATATTTCTAGTTTAATTCTGGAAATTATTTTAGTGAAGACTGTCTCTCTTCTAATAAACCAATATAATGGAAGCTCATGAAATACAATCAAAAGGTTTCTCCTGTAATAAATCATTATAATATTTTATTATGTGTGAAAGAGCTGCTTAGCATTTCCAAGTATCCCATACATGAACTACTTTCCAGGATACTACTGAGGAGGTGTATTTTCCCCAAGGAAAAGCAAAGTGGTAATGTTTCTACTTCAATTCTCATTTTCTGCTGCACCAGACATATCTGAGGTTGGGGGCAGCAGGGGCAGCAGTGTTGCTCCAGTGCAGGCATGGACACAGGCTCCTTGGAGAGCTCTCAAATAAGTGCTGAAAGGGGGCAGTGCTTGTGTGACACAAAACATTTAATTAGCATGTTAAACACTCACATGTGTGTTTCAAAGCAGTACAGCTGAGCAGGAAAACAGCCTGACACACAGTTTGAAGGAAACAATCATACTTGTAAACTTTTTTTCCCCCTAAGTTGATTGTTTTTTTTTGGACAGTAAAGGGAAGTCTGGTTTTTTGGAAGCAGAACATACATTGAAGTCCTTTATTAAATCAGCTGGCTGAACTGCAACTGCTGAAGGCTATGGTAAGAACTTGCCAGCTTCTTTTGAAAAGTACTGTCCTGTACTGGGCATGGCTTAGGCTATACAATATATTGCAGATGCTGAACTCTGCCCCATAGAGTAGGGGCACACACTTCAGCATACTTCATTGCAGATTTCTGGGCCACTGAAAGGCTGCCAGAATAAGTTATCTTGCTCCACCTGGACCCAAGTGAAATGGAGATTTTTCTCTTTGATTCGTCAGCATCTCAGCTAAATGAACTTGGAAACTCAACTTGCCAAATCCACATAGTTTGAGAAGGTTCATGTTTAATCTATGGGACCTTACTGTGCTTTCCAGAGCTTCTCCTGGCATTATTCCTGTAACAATCCTTTCCAGTTCCATTGGCCTAAAAGCCTGACAAAATAAATTCTAAGGAAAGTGCCTCTCTAGTTAGAAAAGTTCCAGTCCTTTAGCTGTCACCTAGTGTGAGGCTGGCCCAGCACACACCCACTCGTTTCTCCCTTTTGGGCCACCTTCCCTTGCAGGCCAAGCAGCTGTGTCCTGTGCAGGCAGCAGAGGGCAAGCAGGTATCTACCTCACCTGAGACTGGCATGCTGCCACTGCAGCCTCTGCTGCCCTGCAAACACTGGTGCCTGGGACATCAAGGACTCACTCTTAAAACAAAAATACAAAACCACAAGGGAACCAGAAAAATCCAGACAAACCCATCACCCCACCAAGAGGCACCAGGAGTTGTTTTAAGTGTAACTGCTGGTGTAGAAATTGTAAAGAACTTCTGCCCCAGCTCTGCTCCGTCAGAGCATCACTGACTGGGGGAGCAGGAGTGCAGCCTCGTGGGTGGGGGCTCTGGAGGCACAGGGGAAGGGAATTAATGCTCCTTTGGACATTATGTTCCATCTTGCTCCCTTTTCCAGTATGGTGGAGTGGCAGCCAAAAACAAAACAGTGGCAGCCACTGGAGAAGAGGGACCTGTAGTGGCTGCACAAGGGACAACAGTTTTGAACAGGAAGAGGAAGGGTTTAGGCTGGACATCAGGATGGAACTTTTTATGATGAGGGTGAAACAGGTTGTCCAGAGAAGTTGTAAATGCCCTGTCCCTGGAAGTGTAGAAGGTCAGGCTGGATGAGGCTTTGAGCAACCTGATCTAGTGAAAGATATCCCTGCCCAAGGCAGGAGGGTTGGACTAGTTGATCTCCAAAGGTCCTTCCAACCCAAACTGTGCTGTGATTCTTAGAGCCAGTGCAGCAGAGTGCCAGTGAGAGGGGAGCTGAGGGGCTGGACACATTGCAGGATTGGGCAAGGCAGTCTTGATTAGGCATGTTTTGGTCATTGAGTACTGGGATGCAGTACACTCTAAAAACATAGGTCCTGTCAAGGTCCTGGCAGCTGGAAGCTGATGAAAATGAGAAGACACCTGGGGAAATCTGAGACTAGCAAGAAAACAGGAGGCTGGAGACAAAACTGCAATTTTTAAATCCCTTTCTTCTCTAGAGTTTCACAGTCTGCTGGGTTTGGCCTAAGTTGACATGAAAGATCTGCTGTGTTTCCTGTTACACATGAAAAATGACATACACACCAGTAACATCAATATTATTATAATTTTTTAAATCAGACTTCACACATAATTTTTACTAAAAATATGTATTTTGAGATTTATAGTTCATCTTAGCCTGGTTTTTCTCATTGAGCGTGACCAGAGTTTTGGGAAGAGTGATGAGATACCTCCAGGCAATGCCCATCGCTGCCCAGAGTTAAGTCAGTAGTGCCAGTGGGACACCTGCATCTTTAATAATGTCAAGCAACTTCAAAACACTGACATCTGTTTGTGAAGTTTGAAATTTAAGTGATTTCTCAGATATGCAAGTGAACACTCTCTACCTGGAACCTTGCTTGGAAAATATTTGACATTTCTATAGCAGGCATTTGCTCACTTAGGAAAAAATTATCCAGAGAAAATAAGGGCTTTGCTGCTCAGCCAGTTCTTACACACACCACAAGTGAGCTCCCTTATCCTCTCTTTTCTCTACATTGTCATGTTTCTACGAGAGAGAGAGATACACCACTGCCATTAGTCTGCTCATGGGCTTTTCCCTCCTGCAGGAACTCTGCTCCACTACTCATACACTGGCATGTTTTGTTTTATTTTTGCCTGACAGCTCACTATCAAAACTGTAAAACTGGGGGATTTTTGATTATTGAACTAAGGATACTTTTAATTGCTCAATAATGTAACAAATCTTGTAATGGGATTTGAATTTTTGCTCAAATACTAGAATTCCTGGCAGAAGTTCAGTATTTCTTACATTTTAAGCAGGCCTTTTACAGTGTTTTTACAATATTTTAAAGGGTGTCATCTTTTTTTTTTAATAGCTTTGTGGGGATTGGGCTGTATAATAACATGAAGACTTGGATAAAATCCAGTCCAGATCAGCTGCTATTACAGAACCAAATCAAACAGTGTTGGGGTTTTTTTTGTTCTCTTTATTCAAAACAAGAAACAGGGTTGGATCTGCATCGGCTGCCAGTGAGTCAGAGGTTAATCCCAACATGGCAGATCTGCAGCTGGGTCCATCCTTCCCCACAAGGCCAGGAAGGACATGCATGTTGCAGTCATGCAGACTCATCCATGCATGGAGAGAACATGATTGCTGTGCCTGGCTATGTAACAAAAAACCCCAAACCTGCTCCATACACCAGAGCAGGGTGTTTGGTGCTGAGCTGGTTATAAAGGCAGGCTGGAATCAGCACCCTGCTCTCTCAGCAGCTCCAGCATTCAGCAACTTGTCAAATCAGACCCTCATGTTTAACAAATCACAGCAGCAGCACCCAGCACAGGTCTGGGGACAGCTTCCGTCCCTGCTGTCCCCACCATGGCTTTCCCAGCTCCATCCCTGCTTCAGCCTCCATGCATTGGCACTGGGGAGCAGGGCCTGATACACAGTATGGTTCAAATGCATATTTCTTCCTTTTAAAAACAGAGCAAGATATCTGGCTTCTGTTACCAGAAGCTTGGGGTATAATGAATCCACTCTATCTTGCATTTTTAATTATGTCTGCACTTAAGTATCCAAGTCTTTCACAACCCCAGTAGTATTAAGATGCAGGGAAAATATTACAGCCATTTTCACAGGGAGAGAGGCTGTGGCACAGAGCCTCTGAGTAAGTAGGCCAAACTTCAGAGAAAACCTGGAGCATGACTGAGAACAGAACCCAGATGTACCCAGGCTCATGCTTCATTTTAATACAGCACTAGGATCCCTCTCACTCATGATGCCAGTATAATGGTATTTCCTCTCCTGGAATGGTGTGTTCAACTTTGGCCAGCACCTCTGTCTCTGAGAAGTCAGATAGAGAGAGGGAGAGAAAGACCAGAGAAGTAGAACCAAGACAAGTTCCCTGGTGCAGAGGATCTCCATACAAGGCAAGGAAGAGGCACAGGAGCCTGTGAGGACTGTGAGGTGCTCTGTGCCTGGTGGAGCAGCAGGCAGACCAGCAAGCTGGCAGCACAGGGCTGGGCTTCACCCAGCCACAGGATAGGAGGGCTTGGTAATGGAATTTGGGGTCAGCTTGGGTCTGCTTCTACTTTCTCTGTGTTCTGCGGTGAGCCATTTAACGCTTAAGGACTTGCCAACAAGGCTGGGGGGACTTTGGCAGGGTGCTTTAAATGCAAGTTTAACATGTGCCAGCTGCCTTGAGTTAAATCCCCAGGTCAGTCCAAATGCAAGGCAGAGCACTTGTGAGTGGCTGTTCCAAGGTGCTCTTAGACCTCTTGCTTGCAGGTAGTTTGGGACAGGATCATGGCTATATAGAAATATAGAATTGTTTGGGTTGGAAGGGACCTTAAAAATCATCTAGTTTCAAACCACGGGCAGGGATGCCACTCACTAGATCAGGTTGCTCAGAGCATCATCCAACCTGGCCTGGAACATTTTCAAGGATGAAGGGATGGGGCATCCATGACCTCTTTGTGAACCTGTTCCAGTGCTTCACCACCCTCTGAGTAAAGAATTTCTTCCTAACATCTAATGTTAATATGCCCTCTTTCAGTTTAAAACTGAATTTTGTTTGTCCCATGTCCTGACACTATCTGCCCATATGAAAAGTCCCTCTCCCTCCTTTTTAGAAACCCTTTTTAGGTACTAGAAGCCTCCCTGAAGCTTTTCCTTCTTCAGGCTGATAAGTTCCTATTTTCTCAGCCTTCTCTTTGTAGGAGATATGCTTTGTCATGGTTTAAGCCCAGATGGAAATTAAGCACCACTCATCCACTCATTCATCCCCTCCCTTCTCTCTGCATCCTCCCCCCATGAAACAAGGAGAGCTGAAGTAAAACTGGTATATTGAGATAAGAACAGTTCAAGAATTGAAAATTAAGTGAAATACAATAATAATGGTAAATAATGATAACAAAAAGGAAAGAAACAAGTGATGCACAGTGCAAATTGCTCACTGCCCACTGACCAATGCCAGGCTCCCTTGCTGAACCCAGATCGACCACGCTTCCAGGTAACTCCCAGCAGTTTATATACTGGGCATGATGTTCTGGGGTGTGCAATGCCCCTTAGGTCAGTTTGGGTCACCTGCCCCAGCTATGCTCCCTCCCACTTTCTTTCTCCTTACTGGCAGAGCATGAGACAAGGAGGGGAAAAACCTCCTTGACTTAGGAAAAATAAGANAAAAGTCCCTCTCCCTCCTTTTTAGAAACCCTTTTTAGGTACTAGAAGCCTCCCTGAAGCTTTTCCTTCTTCAGGCTGATAAGTTCCTATTTTCTCAGCCTTCTCTTTGTAGGAGATATGCTTTGTCATGGTTTAAGCCCAGATGGAAATTAAGCACCACTCATCCACTCATTCATCCCCTCCCTTCTCTCTGCATCCTCCCCCCATGAAACAAGGAGAGCTGAAGTAAAACTGGTATATTGAGATAAGAACAGTTCAAGAATTGAAAATTAAGTGAAATACAATAATAATGGTAAATAATGATAACAAAAAGGAAAGAAACAAGTGATGCACAGTGCAAATTGCTCACTGCCCACTGACCAATGCCAGGCTCCCTTGCTGAACCCAGATCGACCACGCTTCCAGGTAACTCCCAGCAGTTTATATACTGGGCATGATGTTCTGGGGTGTGCAATGCCCCTTAGGTCAGTTTGGGTCACCTGCCCCAGCTATGCTCCCTCCCACTTTCTTTCTCCTTACTGGCAGAGCATGAGACAAGGAGGGGAAAAACCTCCTTGACTTAGGAAAAATAAGACTTAGCAAAAACCAAAACATCAGTTTGTGATCAACACCATTCTCATTCTGAATCCAAAGCACAGCACTGTCCTGGTTACAGGCAGGGTAGAATTAATATATCCTCAGTAGCTGTTACAGTTCTGTGTTTTGGATTCAGAATGAGAATGGTGTTGATCACAAATTGATGTTTTGTGTTTTGTTAAGTCCTATTTTTTACTAACTCCTCCTATAAGGAGGAGAAACAGGCCAGGAGAGCCCAGAGATGCACCAGAGCCCAGGACTGCTTCATCTATTTGATCCCAAACACCACTAATTCCAAAGGCATCCTCTCCTCCACCATATCCAGATTCTTTATTGCCTCTAGAGGCCCTCAAGGTGACCTTGCCTGACACCATGTCCTTTGACTGGTATCTTCATCTCCAAGAAGCCCTGATTTCCATCAGGGCATGCACAGTGGTCTTAGCAAATTTTTCTCTCCTTAAAGTCAGAGGCCATCTGTGAGAAAGCATCTCCTCCCACATCTGCAGGTTTTGTACTCACTTTGAAATCTGAGATACACTTATGGTTCTGCTCCACTGCTCTGTGCACATATTAATGTGAATGTGGGAATTCCATGCAACTTGAGACAGAGATTTCCTTTGGTAACCACATCCATGATCTGCCTTAACCCTGTAGCTCAGAGATCTCCTGGCAGCCTGTATCACCTGTATCATTGTTAGTTTGCACAGATCTTTCCTCTACCACTTACCATCTCATCCTCCAATAAACATTTGTCAATTGTGTCTAAAAATCTCTTCTGCCTTGATGTCAAGGAACAGCCTTCTAAAAACCAGTGTTTGGTGTTTATAATGCTAATTCTATATCAGTTTCCTCAGACCCAGACCTGCTTGTGCTGTAAACTGCCTGAGCAAGACAAATGCTTCTTCTTTCTTTGGCACAAGGGGATGGTGGTCCAGAATGAGTGATGCTCTGTGAGACAACAATAAAAGTGATAAAAAAATAATCAGACTAATGCAGGGGGAAGTGCTTGCTAGAACACTGGTAGGAAAGACCAAGTAATTCCTCTAGAAAGCAAGTTATTCCAAATATCATCTTCCTTCACCCAAATCCGGTGACCAGAACTTGCACTGGTTTGACTGACCACATTTTCTGTCATCAGAATCTGCTTCCTCACTACCTCTTCAACTTCTGATTCTCTTCACTTTCAGAGCCCACAAACATAATTCAATTAGAAATAAAATTTAATTTACAACATCAAAAACAGTCATATTTGGAAACAGTCTAATTCCCTGATGCTCAAAAGCACATCACATTATAATTTATCAACCATCACATTTTTAACTATGTCAGACATTTGTCATAAAATCACCATTAAATGGATATCTAATGGCTTCTACTAAATGTCAAAATGAACTCGCAGATGCCTATTCAAAATATATTAGGAGCCATTAAACAACAATTAAAAGGAAGTTTCACAAATAATATTTTATATTAGATATGTTGTAGAGCCAGGCAAGGAAGGGACAGTGACATTTTGAGGACCTTCTGGAAATGCTCCCTTGTGCCACATATTTCTGCAATAATGGACTGCATACCTCCCTGGAGAGCATCCCATGCTTCCTGGACATCCCTGCAGGATGAGGCCCTGGCCACTTATGATGTGAATGCTGTAATTCACTGCTTTAAGGTGCAGCACGAACAGCATGTGAGGTAATGGCATTATTCCCACTCTCCCTTGTGCCCTTCTGCTCTAGAGCCAGAAAGTTGTCCCAGGCCCTCCCCAGCATCACCCTCCAGGTGCTGGGCATCACTGCAGCAGGCAGGGATGTGGGGCAGGAGGGGATAGCTGCCAGTGTGGGAGAGAGAAACAGGCACTGACATTTGCTGGAGTTTGGAGGGGATGGGTAGAGGAAGATTTCCAGAGGAAGGCAGAAGGTTTTGGGAACAATGAGCAGAGAAGGGGATATGAACAGCCATTCTCCCTCTGGAAATGAGAGGTGAGTGAGAAAGAGGGTTACAAAAACTGGAGAGATGGACTTGAGACCACTTAGTATTGAGGTGTGTGTATGCACTAAACCCTGAAGTGTGTACAGTTTTCTACTGATTCAAGGAGAGAGCTCACACCACTGGCACTCCCTGCCCTGCCATCTCTTTCTCTAGTCCACATATTGACAAAACTCTCCCTGTGTGGGTGTGCAGGCTGGTATGAGCACATGCTGGGCTCTCTCAGAGGGGCACCAAAGGTCACCTTTGCCTTCTGGCTCGAAGCTCTCCAGAAGCAGCTGTGCACTGAGAGGCACTGATGGTCCATGGTTTTCCTGTGTCCATGCTGCTTCTGTTCTAGAGCTGTGGTTTAAAAGGTGCATCCTACAGGAATAAGTACACATACACATGTAAATACAGTTTGTATAAAATATACAGCTTGTTACAGGTGTGATGCCCTTAGTTTCTCTTGCAACACAAAGATTACTTTATTTCTATAGAATCATAGAATCGTTTAGGTTGAAAAAAACCTCGGTGATCACAGAGTCCAACTGTTGATTCAACACTGCCAAGCCCACAACTAAACCATGTCCCTGTACTTTGAAAATGACTCACAGACACGTAACCTTTAAGAGTAAACATTAACATTATAATAAATGTTAAACATGAACACTAACAACAGCAATTCTTAACAAGAATTTCTTAGTATTCGCATTTCTATATCGGTCCAGCCACAGCTTAGAAATAGTTAAAAATATTAACTTCATCCCAGCTTGTTCCATTCTGATGCCAGGTTCTCTTTAAAAGAGCAGCTTGCTTTCTCCCTCTTTCTTTTTTTTTTTTTTTTCACATTGCCCTGACAAACAAGAGGGAAGGAAGGATGGGACTAGCAGTGACCATTAATCCTGCTGGGGTTCAGGCCAGTGCAGTGAGAATTAGGTAAGCAGGAGGCCGTGGAGCCCAGTGGGGACAGCACGTTCTGGCAGGGTCAGGAGCACGAGCAACAAAGCAGTGTCTTACACAAGGAGGTATCAGGAGCCAGTAAGAGATCCATTGTGTCAGAACACAAGTATGTTGTTATGCTCCACCTTCTGTCCTGTTTGTTTCTTACAGTACTATGGCTACTTTCCTCTCCCATTGACGTAGCTGAGAATTGGTCCTCACACAGAAAAGAAAGAAAAAACTCTCATTCTCCCCACCCTCCCCATCACTCAGACTGAAAAGGACCTGTTTACACAACTGTGGAGAGGGTGTGTATTTGCATATTAAATGGGATCAAGAAAATATGTAACATATGTTGCAAACAGAACTAATGTCTAAACACACATGCAAACCTGGGCTAACGGGTCCTGCCAAAATATTTTAACCATCTGTTTTTACTTAGCTGTTTTTGAACAAATTATGTTTATTATGTTAATTTATTTTACTGTCAACAACAGCAAATGACAGAGTTGCTGCTAAACAGCATCATTATATATCACATTCTGGCATAATACCAGCAGGTTTTTCTAATGCGACAGGAATAAATGCATATTAAAATGTCAATTTGTTTAAAATCTAGTTCAGGATGGTAAATACATCTGCACAAATTCATCATGTTCCAACAGACACTGTTTGCATGCAGACTATTTTAAGATAAGATGCTCCGACAGGACCTGGAGAAAGAGGCAAGGGAACAGAGGTCCTGCCTGAACTCTTGGCTCCAGCTTTGAGGCTGATGCCAAAAAGAAGGTAAGAGAAGAGCAAAGTAAGAGCTAATTCATGTTTTAGAAGTTGTGATTAAACTTCCCATGAGTCTATCTTTATTTGCAGCATCCAGGAAATATCCGTTAGATGAAGAAAAAGTGAAAATGAGATCAACCACAAAATAATATTGATCTTCATCCTAGGTCCACATCCTGTTCCCCAGCATACACTGTTCATGCAGGAGTCTCTGTCCCCAGGCTCTTCACTGGGCTGTTGCAGGGAAGGAATACCCAGTGCTACAGGCAGCTGCTGCTGCAAGCACATATCCAGCACAAAAGTTCAGTGAGGGATGCTCTGGAGGCCCCAACATCTCAAAAATCCCCTAACAGTTAAGTTACATGATATTTTCTGGGTCAGCTCTTCTGCTTTCTTTTGATGAAAAATTTTCCGCTTGTTGCCCAAAAGTAAATCTTTATTTCAGCAGGATTTTTCTTGCTGACCTCCCTAAGAAGAAAGATCTCTTCTCTGGAAGGGGCAGGCGGGTCTGTCAGTGGCTTCCTAGCCCTCCTGGCTGCCTCCCTTCACTGTCCACAAGTTTAAAATAATTCCTCTCCTGATTACCAAAGTCAGCACCTGTTCTCCTAAATCAGCCTGCTCCCCAACTCCTGTTCCCATGTAGACAGTTGCTTACAGCTTCTATGACAAAAGCAACCTTTTCTCCAAAAATTGATGCTGAATCCATCTTCTCCCACACAGGCAGTGTGATCTCCCCTCTGGCTACATTTCCCTTCCAGTACAATTCATGGGATGGTGTAGGCTGCCTTTGTTGCCTGATTCCTCTCTCAGGACCATGCTTGCTGGGCTGACCTTCCTTCACCCAGTGAGAGAATCCTGCTCGTCCCAGCTCTGGGCTGTGCATGCTTTTACATCCCTCCCCAGGCAGGTCAGGAAAGTGGTCAGAAAACTCCAACCTACTTGATTTCATCCTTTGCAGTCGTGGGAAAACAGCCTATGGTCCCATACAGCTGGAAGCAGAGATTTTTATGTGCTTCAGAAGACAACTAGAAAAACTGGAGCACCAGGTATCCTCTGGGTTTTCAGCCAAAAAAACATAAAGAAGACAGACTGACTTTCCTGCCTAAATATTTCCTTCCTTCCTTC
>VZRX01019381.1:0-16551 GCA_013398075.1 Notiomystis cincta | reverse complement strand
TCCCTGCACTGGGATGGGGAAGGGAATCAGGGAAAGGTCAAACCTGTGGGTTGAGGTAAGAACAGTTTTATAATTAAAATAAAGTTTTAAAAAACTAAAAATTACTATCATTTTTATTCTAGAATAATAGAAGAAGTTATGATAAAATATCTAATTGATAAAATTAAAAGAATATAAAGTATATTACTCTATATATTCTATATACTCTGTAGTGATATAGACAAAATAATAGTAATAATAATAACAGCAATTAAAAGAAAGGTAAAGAGAAAGGGAGGAATAAAACCCCAGACAGAGCAGTGATGCCCAAACAGTTGCTCAGCACCCATCTCCCAGCACAGATCAGTGGCTCCCAGTTCTCCCAGTTTATAAACTGGCATTCCAAGGGGTGGAATATCCCTTTGGCCACTTGAGGTCACCTGTCCTGGCCATGCTCCTCCCAAATTCTTGTGCAGCTCCTCGCTGGCAGAGTGAAAAGTCCTTGACTCAGAGTGAGCTCTGCTCAGCAAAACCCAAAATGTGGGCAGGTTCTCAGCATTCATCTCATCCTAAATCCAAACCAGAGCCACCAGGGGGAAAATTCACTCCATGCCAGCCAAAGGCAGCAGAGCACAGGATGAAAAAAGGCAGAGAGGAAAGTTGGGATTTTCCTGGTGAAACTCCTCAGGCCTCACTTTGTGCTGTAAATGGTCAGGAAGGTGCTTGTGTAGGTCAGAGCTTCCCTGCTGAGAGCAAGGGGGGTTGTGGAGCTGGAATTTGGCAGTGCTCTGTTCCTGATTGCTGCTCTGCAGGGTGGGATTGCTGTGCCTGCACGGATCCCTGGGGAATCACTTCTTCCTTTGCTCTGCACTCTGGATATTCATCTTTTTCTGCATGTTCTGGTGTAGCTGCCATTGCTCTGCACTGCTAAAATCCCATTTTCCACCAGCATAGGAACTGTTTCACTGCTTGTCTTCCACTCTTATCTCACTGTCAATCATTTGGATTTGATATTTGAAGCCAAACTTGGGCAGTTGCTGTGATACTTTTTCTATCTTTAATGAAAACACATCTTTTAAATGGTTTAATATTGTTGTAGAAATGATAATGTGTCTTAATGGAAACAAAAGTACATAATAAACTGCTGAAACATTAAATGGGAAATACATTTGTGGCAGAAAATGCTTCCTTAAACTGATTTTAAATTATATTCATTAAGGTGTGGAGGTTTAATGGCAGAACATTGTTGAAACTACAGGGAGAAAACTAAATTTTCTCTCTTTTTTTTTCCCATGGTTTTTCCACTTCTTTAACCCAACACTTTTTTGAACCACTCTCCTTTGACTCACCCAGTAGAACTAAAATCCAGGAGTCTTTGCATTTCAAGCCAGACCTGGAGGTGAAAACTGCACCTCCTATTGCAGAGGATTCAGTTTAATCACAAAGCAGTGATTTAGAACTGAGATTAAATCCAGCCAGGCAGAAATGAAAAGCTTTTTCTTTAAAAAAAAAGGCAAGAAAAGGGAAAAACTTGAACTGTGGTTTCTTCTTCACCCCTGGAGACCCTTAAATCTTCCTTCAGCCTCTGTTCCTGCTCAAGGAAGTTGGAAGCTCAGTGCTGGAAGTGCTGGAGGAAACTTTATGGTCTGTGTTATGTAGGTGGCAGGTTTAGATTATTGTAATGGTCATATTTGGCCTCAGAAGTCTGCGAAAAGATGAGGTGGAGTGCAATAAAACCACTCTTTTACCTCTCTGCAGAACAGAGAGTTCAGATTTATTAAGGAATGTCTTTTCAAAAAGGAATTTCTTGCTTTAAGATCCCTTCCAGCCCCAACTCTGCTGTGATTCTGTAAAATCAAAATCTGTGATTCTGCTGTCATTATCTGACATCACTGAGGTTATTTCTGGGACTGACTGATTTTTTTTCCTCTTTTTACTTGGTAAAAGATATTTTTATTTGAGACATGTGTGGTTTAGTTGACAAAAAAAAAGAAGCCTGTTAATGTTCTGCCACGTGGAGAATCTCAGGCTGAGCTCAGGCTGTTTCCTTTCCATCAGTGGATGGGAATTTTTTAGGGGTCTTACCTGCTGTGAATTCTATTTCCTATTAAACAGGATTTGTATTTGGAGTTGGAGAGAGAGCAGGAGTTGTAACCCTTCCTCCTTTAGCACAGGTTTTTATGTTCAGGAGTATTTGTCCTGCTTCCAGCTGTACTGAAAAGAAGCATTTTTTTCTTGTCCTGGTGACTTCCCTCTCTTCCCAGCCCCTCAAAACCCCTGAGTTTTCCTCCTAAAACGAGGTTAATTCATCCAAACCATTTGCTTTTCTATGAGACACATAAAATGGAAAAGAGAGCAATATTATGAATACCTAAACCCCAGGTGAGCATGGGGAGCCTTTTATTTGATCAATAATTAGTTCTGTTGTTACAGAGCATTATTTAAAGTACCTGGGTGAGCACGGGGTTGTTGAAATGTAAATATCAGGGGACGGAAATCAGAGCTGAATCAGCAAAGTAGGTCAGAGCCCCCAGGCTGAGGAAGGAACCAAATCATCAGCCATGGAGTTCTTCCACCAAAACACAGGCAAAAGGAGCAGCTGGAGCTGATAAATGAGGGCAGGTTTTGCTGAGCTAGAGAGGCTCTGGGGTGAGTGTGGCTTTAGCCAGAGGTGCCAGCTGAGCCAGGAGCAGCCCCAGCCCTGCTCTCCATCCTGTTAATGCCACAGCAGCAGGATCTGCCTCCTGGGCTTCAGTCACAGGTTGGACCTGATGGTCCCAGGGGTCTTTTCCCACTTGACAATTCTGGGATCTCTGCTGATGTTGTGTGGTAAAAGAACAGAGGAGTTGTTTTACCAGGAGTATTCTGCACGTGGTGGAGCCCAGCACCCTGGAAATTCCCAGAATCCCAGAATAGCTGGGCTTGGAAGAGACCTTTGGAAATCACCTTCTGCCAGGGCAGGGTCCAGGTGGGTTTGGAACGACCCCAGAGAGGGGAAATTCCTTTGTGAAATAAGAAATATGGAGAGAGAGTATTTACAAGGAGCTAGAGAGCCAGGACAAGGGGAAAGGCTTCCCAGTGACAGAGGGAAGGGCTGGGTGGGATATTGGGAAGGAATTGTTCCCTGGGAGGGTGGGGAGGTGCCCAGAGAAGCTGTGGCTGCCCCTGGATCCCTGGAAGTGTCCAAGGCCAGGTTGGATGGGGCTTGGATCAGCCTGGGACAGTGGGAGGTGTGGAACGAGATGGGATTTAAGGTCTCTTCCAGCCCCACCCAGTCTGGGATTCTGGGATTCCTGATCTCAGTGCAGTGTTCTCAGGATCTCTGCAGCTCCCTGCAGCCACCGACTGGGAATTTCTGAGCCAGGAGAGCACTGGAACAGAGCAGTGGATTAAAAGATAAATCTGCTGCAGATCCTGGCTCTCAGACCTGAAGAAAGACTGATGAGAGCAGGAACTTCAGATTCATTTCTCACTGAAAAGGTTACGCAAAACCCAGTCTTAGTTAAAAGTCCAGTCGATGAAACATATTGGGGATTTTTTTTGTAGGCATTTGACATTTTAAAGATAGACCAGATAAATCCCATTACTGAGAAACTGTATCAAAGGGAAGATATTCTAACCTTGGAATAAAAGTTCATTTTTATCTCTGTGTGAAGTGGATCAAGGACTTTCTGCATGAAGTTCTCTTTTCCCCTTTATCTTTCTCACAGCATTTGATATTAGTGGAATTGTTAGATAGCAATTACAGATTCCCAGATTGGAGGAGATGATTTACATTGTAAAGTACACAAAGTTTCTGGTCCAAAGACTTGTTTATTTATAGCTGTGTGGAAATAAATTGGTTTAGCTGTTAAATGAACTTGTTCTTGGGCAGGTTTTCACTTGCAAGTCTTGCTGCTCCCTTGAGGGAGGGTCTCTCTCAATTTTGGGATGCCAAAATCATTGTTGTCCTCTGTCCCAGGAGGGGATGCTGAATCCCACTTGGAGCTGGAACATGTTTTTATTTTAATACATAAATAATCTCAATTTCAGGAGAATATCCATGAAGGGATGCAATATTCATCACCTGACCCCGGGGAGTACTTCTAGTGCAATCTTAGGAGTTAAATAAAGATTTACCTTTGTTTTTTTTCCTTCCCTCCCTGTATCAATGTACTTTTACCAACTTCCCAAGAATGTGTCACGATGCATGATGGAACTGGGAGGTTTTGTCCATGGGGTGGAACAGAATGATTGTTTTTCTAGCAGAAACTCCTTTAGGATAACTGGAAACTCCTTTTGGAGAACTGGAAACTCCTTTTGGAGAACTGGTGAACCAGTGCTTGGCCTTGAGTAATCCCTTGGATTGCTTAAATGTGGGGTTACTGTTGTTATAATTTGTGAAATGGAATTATTGTAGGATTTAGGAGTGTCGTTTATAAATGTGCTTGAGTAGGATTTAGGTGTTTTTTACATGAAAAATGCGTTTTTTAGGCAGCAGAGCACAAAGAGCCCTTTGGAGTCCAGTCATTATTAACCACCCCCACCCCTTGGAGTATTTTGGGCTGGGAGAGCGACCTCCTCCAAAAATTGTCTCTTCTTTTAGGATTTCCTGATGGAAACATTCATCATGTTCAAGAACCTCATCGGCAAGAACGTTTATCCCTTCGACTGGGTCATCATGAACATGATGCAGAACAAGTGAGTACGGAGGGAAACGCTCCAGAACAACGGGGTTGCCTGGAAACAGCACCATGAGGCTGCAGCCAGCCTGCCCTGCCTTTGCCTCCCTCTCTGCTGCAAGGAATTATTTACAAATTGGCTCTGGAGGAGTGTTTTAGGGGCCTGGTTTAGGGCTTCTGGAGTCCACCAAAAAATTAAGGGTGGTATCAGAAAACGTGGACTTTGGAGGCAACTGCAGGTGCAGTAAAATTCTATGTCTTATAATAATTCAGTTTATTTTTTGGAGGGTGAATTGCATGTTTTGTGTATGACCTCAAACCAGGGGTTATTGTATGGAGTTGTATGTCCAGGAATGATTCCAGTGGTGTTACAAGAAAGAATTGAAGAGGCTTTTAAATCCAAATTCCATCACCCCAGTAATGTAGACAGAGGCTGAAAATGTTTCTAATGCTCATTTTTTTCCTCAATAATTGCAGTTCTGTCATTATTTAGCATTCCTTTGTGCAGTGTTTTATGCTGGTGACATTTTATTAAGTGTGTCAAATGCTTTTATGTGTAGTGAGATGAAAGTATAAGGGAAAAACATTATATTTACCAGTTGCCTGGAGAAATCTCTTCTGCATTTACTGGAAGCTACCATGGCTATAAAGTTGTCAGCATTTCCTTATATAAAATCCTGAACTGCAGCTCCTGCTCTCCTTATAAAAAGGCACCATAACTTTAATCTTGGCTTCTGAAGTCTCCTTAACTCCCTAATAAAATCCATTCTGAATAAATAGGAGTCAGGAGATTGAGCCATCTTTGGGTTCTTCCTGCTGGCTTTGAATGCTTGGGAAGCACCTGGTGTTTGGAATGAGGAGCCCTTTGAGAGCTGATGAGGAACATCTGAAGCCTCTTGGATTTCTTTCTTTTTTTATTAATTTTGAAAGTGGTTTTGCTTCAACAGCACCAAGTGCCTCGGGAGCTGTGTTGGGAAACCTTCTCAGGGTGTGTTACCTATGTCCCTGTGAGCAGGAGAACTCTGGGTTTCCTGGGATTTGGGAGGATTGAAATAGGGTTGGGAATGTTTGTGTTTGGACATTCTGAATGCTTTAACTGGCACTGATAAGTGGAGGTGTGGCAATTACAGCGTGGTCAATGCTGCAGTGAGTGTTCCTTGTGTCAGCCAGCACAGGAGGGACAAATTGCTCCTGGACAGCATCCAGAGGGGACCATGGAGCTGCTCCAGGGCTGGAGCCCTCTGGAGCCAGACTGGGAGAGCTGAGGGGATCACCTGGAAAGGAGAAGGCTCCAGGGAGAGCTCAGAGCCCCTTGCAGGGCCTGAAGGGGCTCCAGGAGAGCTGGAGAAGGACTGGGGACAAGGGATGGAGGGACAGGACACAGGGAATGGCTTTGAGCTGACAGTGGGGAGATTTGGATGGGATTTTGGGAAGGAATTGTTCCCTGGGAGGGTGGGCAGGCCCTGGCACAGGGCCCAGATTTGCTGTGGCTGCCCCCGGATCCCTGGCAGTGTCCAAGGTTGTAACATCCTGGGACAGTGGGAGGTGTCCCTGGCCAAGGCAGGGGTGGCACTGGATGTTCTTTAAGGTCCCTTCCCACTCAAACCAGTCTGGGATTGTGTTCTCTTCCCATTATTGCAAGGTGACCTCTCACTGTTCACTCAGGTGGGGATTTCACCTTGGATTTTATTTTGCACTGTGAAATTCTGCCCAGAGAAATGAAAAGGTACAAAAAGCCTTTCCCTTCCAATGGCTTTTTCCTTGAAGCACAAAGGGATCCAGAAAATTTGGAGCAATACAAAGCACCATGGCTCACAGTTAGAACAGAGACTTGGAATTTTTATCCTTAAAAATAGTCTTGTCCTCATCCCATGCTGAACATGAAGTCCTGAGGAAGCAGAAATGGGATGTGTTGATGATCTTTGATTCTTCCTGGCTCACCTCAGTGCCTGTAGAGTATCTGAGCAGTATTGAAAGTTAAATCCAAAAGTCTTCCTGGTGTTGATGAGTATCTTCAGATGTCCTAAGGGGGGTTGTTCATCCTTAATTCCCTCCTTCATTCATTCCCATTGCTCCAGCTCCTTTGGAATTGCTTCTCAATTGATTTCTGTGCTTTTCAGTTTTCCTGTTGGAGTTAACGTGGTTTCCAAAACCAAAAAGCTGCATTGTAAAACACCTTGTTTTGTCCATCTGCTCCATTTATTTCCACCCTTATAAAGTTTTATTGAGGAAAAGCAGATGAAATTTAAGAACAAATTCTGTCTTTTAAAGCTGTGGCATCCCCTCCATAGAAATAACTCAGAACATACAATTTTGTGAGGTTTTTGAAGGCACCTCCTTGGGCAGCTTCTGTGCCATGAGCCAAATCAAGGCAACTACATTTTAAATGTATCCACAATTTCACTTGTTTCCTGCATGGAATAGATCTGGTAGTGTGAAACAATGGGAAAAAGAATAAAAATAGCTGGAAAATAGAGTTTTAATTCCCCTTTTAGACCAATCCTTTTGGAGGTCTCTCCTAAAGCTCTTCCCATGCAGTGCTTTGCTTCCAGGTTTAATACTCTGGATTAAGCTGTGGATTCAGATATTCTGGATGAGATAAAGTTGTAGTTAGGGGGAAGAGGGGAAGGGGAGAAATGCATGTGGATAACTGGATGAGAGAGAATATTTGCAAATGTAAGTTTAGTTCAAATTAATATTACAATTTTTTGACTTTCACTAGTGGGATAAATAAATAGAAGTATATTTATTATTTCTTACAGATATATCATATATATCTATATTAAGAAATAGCTGCACACTCATTAATAGTCACAGAAATTACTCTGGTTTCAGTGCAGTGCATGAAAGGATCAGGGTCCTCTCTGTTTCCTACTTCCCATATTGTTGTGCCAGGTTCAGGATCACATCCTAAATTCAGGATCACATCCCAAGTTCAGGATCAGTTCCCATTTTTAGGATCACATCCCCTCTCAGGATCACATCCCAAGTTCAAGATCAATTCCCATTTCCATTTTTAGGATCACATCCCATGCCTTTGTTCCAGCACCACAGGGAGTCACACTGTGTTCCCACCTTTCGTGCTGGAATGAGCACAAAAAATCTTCATAGCTAACAAGATAATTCTTCCTTTTTTGTCAAATACTTTATTTACTGACTTGTCTAAGGTAGTGAAATTCTCATTTTAGCAAAGCAATTTGTTGATTCAGAGCCCAAGGTTTTGGTATCCCCAATTTGATGGAATTGCCACCAATGTGTTCAAGGTGACATTGGTTTGCAGGTGGCTGCAGCATTTTGGGGGTAAAAGAATTGATTTTGGGGGTAAAACAAGAAAATAATCAAATTGATGCAATGTCTTTTCCTTTCACTGTCAAATTTTGGTCCAGATCAGCCCCTGGTTTACTGTAAACAACAATATCCAAGGAGAGGAGATGGGAAAAGCCACTGAGGGATGACAGAGATGGATAAGAGACCATTAAATGTACTTTTGAAACAACTTCTTCTAAGGAGGAGTTGGAAATGCCATATATTTCCTTTTAGGATACTTGTCCCCTCTTAAATTCCAGCTGTTGTAGGGTTTGTCTGCATCCACATTTTCAGGAGGTGTTATTCCCATTTAATAATTAAATGTATTTAATTGTTTTAAGCAGTCAGGGAGTTTCCCAGTGTTTCTGGACAGGGCTGGGAAGTGCTTTGGAGGCAGATTCTTCATTCCAGGCACCTCCTGCAGGAAAACACACGAGGAGCTGGAAGTGTAAAAGCAGTTACAAAAAAAGGCAGGGATTTTGTCTTGTTTACATTTCCCCCATCGAAACCGTGTTTTGAAATGATTCCAAAATGTTTTGAAAATTGTTTTTAACTTTTGTCAGAAGCTGACAAGCTAAACTTAGGTTCCTCCTAAACACATAACTCAGAACATGAAAGCAGTTCCTCCCTATGGTTCCGTAAATGAAAATAATTTAGTCTTTGGTCTTACTTTTGGCATTTGAGACAATCAGTTCCTTTGGTAAGACCTTATGATATATTAATTTGTAGCTGCTACTTTCATCTGCAGCTGTGCCAGTGGAAGCTGAGTTGCCTATGAAACAGGAATTTGATGTTTGCTGTTCTATTTTTTGTTTCTAATGTCCACATTTACATAAAATACCTGTTTGTTTTGCCTTTTGAAGTCAGAGAGAAGGGGATGAGATGCTCCTCGGTGAAAATGAGGTTTCTTCTCTCTCTCTATTTTTTTTTCCAGAGGAAATAGAGCTGGCCTGGGGAGGGAATCTGGTGGGTGTTACCTGTTGTGTCAGGCAGGGTTAGGTTGGATATCAGAAGGTTCTTTCCAAAGGGTGGTTGGGCACTGGGAGGGGCTCCCCAGGGAATGGTCACAGCTCAGCAGCAGCAGAAACACCCCTGGGTGATGCCCCATCTTCCCAGCACCAATCCAAACCACCACCCCACACCTTCCAGGAAGAAAATGCCCTCAACCCCACCAGCCCAGAACCTGCTGAATTTTCTGTGTGAAAAGAGTTGGACAAAGGACGGAGGAGGCACTCGGGATAAACACGTCCTGGAATGTTTATTTTTGGAGCTTCCAGGGCAATGTAGGCAGTTCTGCTGTGTGGTTGTCATAGCAGTACCTGTCAGATGTGTGCTGTGCTCTCAGAATCACCTCCAGTGCTGTGTGTGACCACCCATCAGGAGTGGGCAAACCCTGACGTGCGTCAGGAGCCGCAGCAACTTCTGCAGAACCCGGAACCTTCAAAAGCAGCCCAGGCTTCAGCTGCCTCTGGGTTTATCCTTCCTGACAGGTCACCCAAAGCCAAACTCAAATTGGGGTTTAGCTTATGGAAATTTGGCTTAATTGCAATATTCTGCTGGGTTCGAGGCAGGCTTATGGAAACAAAAGCAGGATGGTTTTAATAAATGTATGAAAATAGGCTCTTTGCACTTACATAATTGACCAGTCAAGTTGCATCCATCAGATGAGTGCAAGTGCAAAAGCTCCTATTTAAAATCCATCCTGCTGCATGAGGAGTGGTTTTCATAACAGGGAAAAAGAGGCCAGAAGGATGGTACAGATTCTGGATTGACAAGTGCAGGAAAAGCAGGGACACCCCACAGTTTCACAGCCTATCAGGTGTTATTTGATCTATGGGATTGGGGTGGAGGGAGCAGAAAAAAGCTGTAAAATCATCATTTCATTTCCCAAACCCCTTCGTGGGTTCAAGCCTGTGTTAATTTTATGTTCAAAGACATTATTCATAGCCTTAAATTGCTCCAAGGGTGGTTTAGATTGGAGATTAAGGAATTTTTTTTCATGGAAAGGGTTGTCAGCATCAGAACAAGCTGCCCAGGGCAGTGGTGGAGTCCCCATCCCTGGAAGTGTTCCAAAAACACGTGGAACAAGGTGGGTTGAGGGTTGGACTCAATGACCTTAAAGGGTTTTTTCCAACCTTAACCACTCAATTTTACGATTAGTGGCTGTTACTTGAAAATCTGAATTTATAACTGGGGTCCTGTTCACTAAAATATTTCCTCAGTACATGTTTTAGTGGAATATGGTAACTGGTTTACATTTCCAAATTGGAATGGGATGAAGGAAACGTTTGAAATGCAATTATGTTTCAGGAGGCCAAGGGATGCATTGTTTCAAGAAGAGTCTGAACAGTACAAAAAGCTTGGATTAGAAGGAATTGCTGCTACTTTTCCTGACTATTAATGCATTTCCTATAGGACTCTGTGCTTACTTAGAAAGTTTAAGAGTCCAGACATGCAGCTTGAACAATCAAATAATTTCATTCAGGGCTGGAATGCAATAAGACTTCAAATGGGAGCAATTTTGTTTTGAATATTTCTCTCTATAGAAAAACCACCCACTATTTCCCATGTACAGACAGAGGATAACAATTTTCAAAGCTTGTAACTTCCTTAGGAACCAGTTCTCAAAATTAACTTGTGTGGCCCAAAGTTTGCTCTTCATCTGGGAGTAAAAGACATGAATGCACATTGATAAATCATCTAAAATTTCTGTACATGCAGGGATTCTTTTTGCTGTCCATGAAACCCCGTTGCATAATGTACTGACCTTTTCAGGAAAGACCTTGCAGGATTTTTGCTTTAGCATTGTACCTGTCAAATTAACTGCACCTGGGAGCAAAATGAATACACTTGAGTATGTTTGAAATAACAGGGCATTTTCTTATTCACAGAGTCAAGATTCCTTGAAGGAATATTCTGCAGCAGGTGCTCTTTTTTGTGATGGTTTCCACCCCCATAGCAGGGGGTTTTCTCCCAGCCTTTGGAGTTAAAAATATCCCTGGCATTGGTGGGAATGTGGATAATGGTGTGGCTGTGAGAGCTGATGAGCAGTTGGGGCAGCCCACTGGATTTAATGATCTGGTTTTCTCCTTAATTGCTGTAATCTGTAGTCACTTGTGATGGAGAAGTCATGGAAGGAGGGCAGAGTTAAGTGGGATTTGGGGAAGAAATTCTTCCCTGTGAGGGTGGTGAGGGGCTGGGATGGAATTCCCAGAGATGCCCCTGGATCCCTGGAAGTGCCCAAGACCAGGCTGGATGGGGCTTGGAGCACTCTGGGATAGTGGGAGGTGTCCCTGCCCTGGCAGGGGTGGGAATGGGGTGAGATTTGAGGCCTTTCCAACCCAAACCAGTCTGGGATTCTGAGAAGCACCCAGTGAAACTGCCAATGTTGGGATGTGTTGAGATGTCCCAGCCCTCCCAAATCCATCTGCTCCTTCTCTTCCCATCTATTTGGGGCATGATTAATCTCCCCTGAGGTCTGGAGGTGGAATAAGGATTTCCAGTTCTAAAATAATTACCTCGTTGATCATAATTGTACCATCTTAATTATGGTTTTGTGTGTTTTGAGCTGTGTTGGGGTTTTGGGAATGTGTCCTGCAGCAAGGTGGGCTTGGGCTGGTGACCATGTCCAGCACCTGCTGTGATGCTGCTTGTTCTGGATTTTATTGTTGTGCTTCCCTTCCCAAAGACATTTTCCCATCCCTGACTGTGGATGGGATTTGGTGTCCCCCCAGGAATGGAGATCTCGGAGCTGTGGCAGCTCTGTAAAACCAGGAGAAGGTTGCTGCAGGTCCTGTTCATCCTGAAGCACAACTTGCTTTTAATTTTGCTTCCAAAATTTCACCTTCATTGCTCAGCAGTGACCCTGAGACACTTCAACCTTTGATTTGCCACAAGAAAATTAGGGTGACTTGGAAGCAAAGAATTGTGTGTTAGGGAACAGCTCTTCCTGCACTGGGAAGAGCCACAGAGGGATAAAATGATCCCAACTGCTGCTATTCTCCAGTTCAAGAGCAAAAAGGTAAACTAAAGGGTTTTTTAGAGGTTTTTTTTCCATCTCTTCTTCTGTTAAAAGGCTTTGCTATTTTTGGCACCTTGCAAAGTTTTAGGTAGCGAGGCAGCTCTGAGGTTTAAACCTGGAAAATTCCTGGGCATGAACTGCTTGTCCTCCTTGGATTGGGGGCAAATTGAATCCCTTTAGAATGCTCCATGTATTCTGTAAAGCTTGAGAACTTCAAGGAATCTGTGGGTTTATCAGAGGATTGTTAAGGGTGGGGAAGAGCTCTGAGATCAGAGTCCGACATGAGCCCAGCAGCACCACCTCATCCTCCAATGCCACATCCACCCAATTATTGAACACTTCAGGAATGGGCTCCCCACCAATTTTCCTTAATATCCAACCTAAACCTCCCCTTGCAGCTTGAGGCTGTTTCCTCTCATCCTGTCACTGTTATTTAGAATAATCTTTAATCCATGTTCCTGCTGTGGGTTTTCCATGGAGGATATTCCCTAGGGAATCACCAGAAGGAGCAGCTACTCCTCCCAAACACCAGTTTGCCCTGCTGCTTGTGTCCCCTGGTGTGTTTTACCTGCTCCAAAAGGCCCCTCCCAGGCTGTCCCTTCCCAGAGTGGCTCAGAAATGGGGTATTTTCAGGAAAAACAGGGCACAGGAGCTGCACACAGCTGAGTGAAAGAGGCAGACGTGGCTCAGCTGCTACACTGAGCAAAAGCAAGGGAATGTTGAAAATGGCTTTTTATTCCTCACTTTCTGGAACCATCACCCACAGGATGCTGTGGATGTCTGCTTTCCTTTGTTTTTAACAAGATCCTTGGAAAGCCAACTCAGCTTTTTGGCTATTTGCCCTCTTTTTTTTTCCCAACTTGCATCTTGACAGTGTTGAGAACTGCTGGGTTTAACACATTGTTTTGAAAGAAAGCTGTAAGAGGTTATTAGCCTGTGTGTCGTGGTAATTCTCTGCTAAGAGCTAATTGAGACCTGAAGAAGCCTTGCCAAATTAATTTCAAATGGAACACTGTGATTCCAATATTATTTTCCCTTTTGGAATCTAAACCTGGGTTGATGTGAAGGTACTTTGGGATGACTGTACTCAGAAGCATTTTACCAGCCAATATCTTTATCAGTTTGGCTTTTATGATATTTTTTATCAAATTAAGCAAGAAGAATTCAATATATTGTGCAGTAAATGATGGATAATAATGTTGTTACATGTTTTTAGTTTTTGTTTTGTGCTCTAATTACTTCAGGAGCAGCAGAAACCCTTGGCAGATTACATTTCCTCAGACAGATCCTTTAGTGTAAGCCTTCCTTTAATTTAAAGTTTTCTTACAATTTCCTAATTACGAGGGAAAAAAACCCTGAACTGTCATTTTAAATGTTATATTTTATTTTGTGTTTCTAATGTTCTTTTCTCCATTGCTGCCTGAACCCACTCCAGAGGCCCTGGTGTGTAGATACTCAAAGTTTAGCTCTCTCTAAGAGGAGCTGGTGAACATTTGAATCCACATTATTGTACCAGTGTGGGTGTTTGGGATGAAGCTGCATCTGAGTATTTGCTTTCTCATTTCACGCAGCTTTGGGGGCTTTTCCAGCTTTATTCTGCTCTGCCTGGCTCCTCACAGCCACTTTTGGTGCCTGCAGCACCACATTCCTTGGCACCACCCCGAGGAGTTTTGCTCCTTAGGTTCCCACAGGAAAAATGATCCCTGGGAGGCCTGACCATAACCAAGACTGAGAAAATGATGGTGGTGCCCTTTGGTGGTGGGAACCCAAAGGCCATGGAGCATCCTGGTGGCATCTGGGGACACAGGTCTGTGGTGGCTTTGGAATGCCAGGTTGGACTGGATGATCTTAGAGAGCTTTTCCAACCTAAACAATCCCATCATTCTGTGGTAGAAAGGAAAATCGCTCCACCTTAGCACCCAAACCCACCTGGATGTGGAATTCCAGTCATCAGTTGGAATCCTGGTGCCCTGAGTGCTCAATCTGTGCACATTTAACCCCCCAGCAGGAAGGGTGTCCACGTCACAGCCCCAAAAATGAAAGTTCTGGGGATGTTTTTAGCACAGGATGTAAGGCATGAACACGATGTGGGAACACTTGGTGCTTATAAAAGCAGCAGCATGAAGGAGGTAATTAAATAAAGCTGAAGGTGTTAAATCCTAAAGCAGGGCTCCATCTTTACCAAATCAAAGCTAACACCACGTGATATTTATTTTTAACAGGGAAGGTGTAGCAACTTTCACTTCAAATCATTATTTTTCCACATCAGCATCATTTCAGTTACTACTATTGCACATTTAAAAATACCCAGGGAGTGAAATATGGGCTGCTTTTTCACTCTTGGGGTTTATTCATCTTTTCCAGTACTGTAAAAAAAACCAATATTTCAGTCTTGAAAAGTAACAAAAAATGGATGTTTGGATATTATAAATGCATTTTCAGGTTTAAATGCTTTTTTTGGCTGTTGGTCTGGAATGCAGATTTCTGTAGTGAGCTTTGCACTGCAATTCTGTGGATTTCATCATCAATGAATGACTTCAGGATTTTCAGCTCTTAGAGCAGCTTGACCAACCAGAGATGTTGAACATATTATAAAATAGTACTTTGTTCTTAATGTATTATTTTTTAAATGATTCACAAGAATAACGACCAACACTGTTACTAATTTAATAAAATTTGGGTAAAATATTCCTAAAACCCTGTTTGCTTTTACCTTGCCAACAATTCCTTTTCTGAATTTCCATCTTTTTCCATGACTGACAGTGGTGCAGCATTTTGGCTTCTGAGAGCAGCAGCCTCAATGCTTCAAAAGCCAGCAAGGCCTTTTCTGGGGTTATTAAATTTTAGGATCAGAAATATTTCATGAACATATTCTAGAAAACAAGCTTTTACAGCTGGAGTATGAGAAAGCACAGCCACTGGAGGGTGGCTGGAGGTTTGGGGTTTTTTTAAAAAAAGGAAATTATTCATGCTCTGATGTAACAAATGGGTGATTGTAGGACAGAAAGAATTTAAAGCATATTTAGAAAGAAAAGAGGTGCCAGATCATTGGCTATCACCAGTTGGAAGGTTTATATCACTGAATATGAGCACTGAAAAGTCATCTTCTCTCTCAATGCATTGCAGGCAGAGCTTGAGCTCAGCCTTTCTTGATGGATGTTCCTCCTTTTCCATCAGAAGTGTTACAGGAAAGCAGGCATTTGCAGGTAGTAAAACAGAGATATTTCTGGATCTTGGGATGAACAGGCTGAACCAAGAAGGTAAATCATAACTTTTTAACATTAACCAAACTGAGAGCATCTTCAGGATACAGGTGATGGATACAGATTATCACTGGTGTTAGGAGAAATCCATCCTGGGGCACACACTGTGCAAATCCTGTTCCTTGAGTGGCTGAACTTTAGACTTGCAGCATGTTTTTCATTTGGGATGTTCAAAGCAATAACATGAAAGATATTAAAAGCAAACCTTTTCCTTCTTTAAATTCCTTGTGTATAAACATTCACCAAATGCCTGTTGAGCTGCAAAGGGAATTTACTGTCAGTGTGTTCAGGGATCTCTTTGGATTTGCTCTGCCTGGGACAGGAGCTTTGCTCTCCCAGCTTTTTCAGAATTTTTTTTGTCCTGGATGTGTGGGAAAGGCTTCCCCCTGCACCTTCCATCTTTGCCTGAGCCTGTCCATGTTCCCAGCCTGCATCCAGAGCCCTCTGCATCCAGGCACTCTGGAAATGCCATTGCTGTTCCTGCTCTGACCTTTCCCACCCCCAGCTGACTTTAGCTTCCCTGAGGCCTCTCCTGGAGATTTGGGAGAGCATCCCCCTGCCCTCTGTGGGAGTTGTTTGCTGCTTGCCAGCAATTCCAGGGCAAGAAAAAAAATAATAATGTATTTATTGCTGCTGCAGAAGGTGTGAAAACTGTCAAGTCTCAGGTCACTGTGATTATCAGTGACATGAAAAGTTTCTCTCTCTCTCTGCAAGTGGCTTCAGAGGGAGGGAGCTGAAATGGAGCTGATCCCTGATCCCAGCTCTGGATTAAATTCCCTTTGGAGCTCCTGGGTGACAGAGCCACCTCTCTGTGGTACAGCATCAGCCCTGCTTCAATCTGGGGAGTTTTGGGCAGTTTAATTTCTTTGGGCAATTAATAATCTGCTGGCTCAGGTGTCCCCTGGCTGCCTGCAGCTGGTGCAGAGCCAGCACTAAAGCTCTGCCTGGTGGGAAACCTGGGATAAAGGTGGAGCAGGACTTAGGTGGGAATGCTCAGGGCAGGGGAAGGAATTTTCTGGAACATGAACTCTGAAATGCATCACAGCATGGAGTGGGTCAGCTTATCCCCAAAAACTCAGGGAACTGAGTCCACCAGAGGGGCTCCTACAGAGTCCTCCTTCCCAGGGATGGATGGATGGATGGATGGATGGATGGATGGATGGATGGATGGATGGATGGATGGATGGATGGATGGATGGATGGATGGATGGATGGATGGATGGATGGATGGATGGATGGATGGATGGATGGATGGATGGACGGACCCACACATGAAGCAGGGAAGGCTTCAACAGTTGTATCCATCCCATCCCCCCCCCCC
>VZRX01019380.1:138757-164890 GCA_013398075.1 Notiomystis cincta | reverse complement strand
AACAAACAAACAAATAAAAAACACTGTTCCCTTTTTCTCTTCTTTGACTTTGGGACAAAATTAAGCCTTTCAAAATATTCCACCCAAACCTGTGGGAGATTCCATCCAAAACTTTAATGAGAGAGCAAATGGGAAGGATTGTTGTTTCCACTATTAAAAATTAGGAAGCTGGTAGGAAAGGTATTGCCTGCAGATTTCTGCCATGAGAGACCCATATGAAGGATTTGCATGGTGGAACAGAGAGGAGACAAGATTCTCCCCTGTTGGAAAGGATCATCCTCAGATCTATTCCAGAGGCATCCCATTGCCCTATTTAAGCTTCATCAAGGAATGTTGGGTGGGAGTACCCAATCTACTCTAGATCCAGGCTCTGCTGTCACTGTACTATACTTAAATTAAATCCACTTACTGTAAGCCCTTCTGCATTTGTTTCAAAAAAAGTCTGTCTTTTCATGTGCTAAACACAGAATAGAAGATATTTTACTGAAATTTAAAAAAAAAAAACCACTGTATTTTAGGTTATAGTCATTACTTATACAAAATAAATGATCAAAACTAAGTAACAAACTCACATCTCTGTTTTGAGATTTTTATGCATAAAGAAATTGGGTTATCTACAAACACATTATGGTTTTGAAATGTGTTACTGCATTCTAAATACTTGAATTAAAACAATTTGGTTTGAATTGTACTATTATAGGAGACTCAAAATCCTTTTATCACAGGGGTTTTTTCTCCCCCTTCNTGTGGTTTGCTAAGTGGTTTTTTTTCCCCCCCTTTTTTTTTTTTTTTTTTTTTTTTTTTGGTGTTATTAAAGGTTTTCAAGCTTTGTTATTCGAATTAGATAAACACTATGGTAACTAGGAAAGCCAGCGTGTTTTAGAAGTCTGCAGTTCTGAGTGCTTTCCAAAGAGACAAGGTAGTATCTGTATCCTAATATTCTCTCAATGCATGAAATACAATAAAAGGGAACTATTTCAATAATATTCCTTAAAGACTACAAGGCATAAAAATCCTGTCAGAGTGGAGATACCGCTTGAGGCACACCTTCAGGATCAAGGTCAGTCCTTATGCCAAAGTCTCACTGAGTGGAGGAATCCTGGGTTTTTTTGTGGAATAGAACACAATGTTTTTTATGTAAATCCTAAATGCTAAGGAGAAATATTTCACTCACAGGTTTGTGAATATTCTACCTGTGTATGTCCTTTTTTGTGGACAGGTGGCTTAAACGGCCATGTGAGAAGAATAACATATGTCTTTGCTATTCAAATGAAACAGGAAGTCAGTACTAAAATGTTCATGATTGAAGCTTACTATGTAAAGATGGCCAAATTTCAAAACCCTTGAAGTCTCAGTTTACAGCTCTGGATATAAGCGTGAAGGCTTCTGAACTGTACAAATGTTTTGGATGTGAAAAATATGGACGGACATCTTGTGAGAATTGCCTGTTTCATTTCAGAATGTGTGTCCTTCAGACTTTCCTTATTTCCTTTTTTGAATCAGAGCCATGTGCATGAGGACATATGGCATTGTGCACTTGCTAATGGTCACAGATCCATCAGAAGGTGTGTCATAACTGCGGCAAAAAAGTTCAAATACGAAAGAAATTAGTTTTCAAGATGCACTAACATCCCCATTGTACTATCTTATTTTAGTTAGTATATTCCTTAAACACATTACTTTAAAATAAATCACTTTTTGGACTGTTGTGAGGTTAAACAGATGAATTTTTAATTTCACTTTAGTTTATATACACTGCACATTTTTGCTAAAGAAATTACAGATTCAGAGTCTTGATGTGTTGATAGAAAATTCTCTGCTTCTAAAGAATTAACTACAATTTTTAGTAAGTTACTCAATGTTTTTCTACCTCAGATGCCTTTCCATAAACTAAAATACTATTTGTTATGGATAGACTCTTTCATCCATAGGCAGCAAAAAGGCTTCTGCAGAAGTGGCAAATATATCTAGTCTGAGTTTGCAAGTAGGTCAATGGGTCTGCAAACATATGAAATTATTTACTCCACGTTACAGATTAAATGTGAGTCAGTAGAAGAATGAGAGTCTAATATTCTTTTCTGGGAGTCTTTGATCAGCATGTGTTTTAACATTTCAGTGACTTATTTTATAAATAGCATTTGGGATGAAAAGTTTTCAAACATTTTACATATTTAAGATACTTGGGACATTACGTCAGTAGGTACTTAGTAAAATGCACTGCTTTGTATCTTCAGTTCTAATTTTTGTCTGCTCTTCTGAGTTAAGAGAACTCAAGAGGTCAAGTACAAATCTAAAAGACAAGAAAAACACAATTAATGTAAACCATTGACACATTAATTTGAGTCATCTTTCCCAGCCTGGCAAAAGGGCAGCTATGGAAATGTGTCTAAACATGGCCCGTTTTGGATGATTTCCATCATCCTACTTGGTTCTCAGTTGCTGCTCCAGAAGTGTATGGGTCTTCTGTGGGTCTCATTTCATATCTGACATCCCTGCATAGGACTTCCATATATATCTGGACTCTTCATTTAGGCATCTGAGTCACTTCCAGGAACCCTAGGACAAAGAGAATATTCCAGGGCAGCATTAAGCTGTCCTTTGTCTGCTTGCAATCACCAGCTCTGGTCAAGGCACCATTTTCAGCATTGAGGTTATTTCCTGACAGACAAGATTTTTCTTTGTTATGCTGCCTTGTTTGAATCCAGAAGCAGGATTCCTCATCACATCCCCTCCTCAGCAATTATATTTTTGATCTCTGAATATAGTGTTTCCCTAAATATCAAAAATCATGTTCACATGAGTCTTTCAGGTCTTGGAAATATTAGCTTCCCTCTTTTGTACTTTGGCACTAGGCATAAATGTGATGGGAGTAATTGCATCTGAAGGATTCTTTAAAGTAAAGCACAGTCCCATTGGGCTATTACTCAATTGCTAATTAGGCAGGATACTTGGAATATTATGAAAAAGAAAAAATATCCTGAAAAATAGAAATGGTAGAATTGCCAAGAATTTATTCAGGAAGGCAAAACTCTGTTTGGAAGAAAACCAGATTATATAGGTAGACAGTGTTATGATTATGAAAAATTGCTGATGGAAAATTTATTACCTGGATATTATACAGCGTCTATTAAAGCAGACATTTTCAAATCATTAATTCTAGAAAATATGCATTTTTAAAAAGAACTTATGAAACAACACCTTAGGTTATTAAGGTAGTTTTTCTAGGAATTTGAGAATGTTCCCCAAAATGGACATATTATTGTGTCCATTTTTAGAAAAATAAACCATAGGGATTACAGGCACTCTAACCTGACACTGGCCACAGATTAATCAAGTACTCAGCTTGATATGATTTTAAAAAGAATTAGGAAGAGTAATATAACTGATCCTACTGAATATGTATTTACAGAAACTTGCTTTATACATTTTTCAATAAGGCGTTAAAAAAAAACAAAAACAAAAGAAAGCAGAAAGCAAAAAGCAAAACCCAAAACCAACCAAACAAAAACACACACAAAAGAACAACGTGGTGGGGGACACCTTAAAGCAGTTATAGTGAAGGATTGTTTTTCTGTTGACCAAATGCTACATATCTTAATGAAGAAGTCAAACAAATAATGAAGTCTAAGTAACCTTCATTAAACAAACAAAAAATATTTCTAATTATACAGTAAAAATATGAAATAGGAAATATTGATCAGTTCTTATTCTTTCCTATTTAACCTTTCTACCAATAATCTGAAACCATTAATAAAATCAGTGATTGATAAAGGATAGGAAAATTAATCTAAAGAGAAGATGGGCCTCAGATTATTTGGCATGTGGGTGAAGGATAATGATGCCTGTCAAACCTAAAGAACTTTTTTTGAAGGGATCAAATCTTACACAAACAAAGATTTAGTTTACTCATTTTTGTCAAATATCAGAAATAAGTTCAGAAAAACTAATTTTCAAAGATCTTAATGGAAGATTCTTAGGAGTTTTCCTCAAATCTTTAAATGATCTTGTGAAAAATCATGTTTGGGATTGATGCCATTAGCAAGAAATATCAACCAGAGATGAATGTATAAATGACTTCAAAGCACAGAGTGACAGCCACAAAAAATAGTTTGTGACACTGATTCTGCCATATACTTTCAACTTTCAGGATTTTCCCACCAGTTCAGCTTAAAGGGTTAAACATGAATGTACAGCTTTTTCTATTAAATCAGCTCAGACACCAGCTAGGCTGGAATTTTGGAGACCTGTGACATCTAAATATTAGACAACACGGTCTCTCAGTGGCTCACACTATGGAATTCCTCAAGGCTGAGGTAAGATATCATTTAAAAGAAGTGTAAAGAAAAAAAAAGACATTATAATGGCAACATCAGTACTACTAATGTAATATAAATATAATAATATAAATGTCATATAATGAGAAAAAATATATTTTTCTGTGGTTGAAATATAAAAACTGTCAGAGAACAGATCAAAACATATCTCACTACAATCTAGGGCTGTAAAATATGCTCAGAAAGAGCAATATAGTGCGTTTTGAAGGTAGTGGTTTCTGAATGACAGACAAAACATTCATACTTCTTTCTGCACAACTTTTCTTTACTTCCCTCTCCTTTACTTTCCTATTTCTCTTTCCATATCTGTAGAAAGAAAAGAATCTATTACTTTATGAGAAGATTAATAGTAGAGTTTATTCAACAAGGTTAGAGGGTGTAGATTTCATTTGGCTTACTCATCATCCATTGATACTAGAGAAGGATGAAACCTGCTGAAATATGTAACATTAGATTTAGTGAGCACGAGGCTTTAAGAAGCTAAAATATTACTCATTCTAAGATATTCTATACTCATAAATTACCTAGTCATCATCTGTAGTCTAACTTTTGTGTAAGCATTGCAAGAATGTTTACAAAATGCATTTAGTATGAGCAGTAGAATTACTGTATGATAAACCAGTTAAGAAAGAATCATTTAATTTAAGGGCTTTACTTGAGGATAGTCTTTATTTTAAAATAATTGAACATATAATAATTCTACAAAAATTCTTTTTAAGGATAAGCATATTTAGTATTTCGTTTTTCTTGAGAAGGATGTTTGAGATATCCTTTGTCCATGTTGAATGCAGCTGCTTAGGAGCACACCTGACAAATTTTAAATGCTGGGGTTTTCAGGGACAATAGTTCAGTATGCTGTTCAAACAGCCTGAGGCACGAACTGGACTCCATTAGTCTTTATCAAGCTCAGTGCCCTTTGCTGCAACTGCTGCCTAAAAAGAGGTGAGTCTTTGTCATGGTACAGAATGGTGGGTGAGGCACACAGCAAACTGGTGCAGGAAGTCAGTGTCAGACTTAGGGTGCAAGAGACTGATAGTATTAAAGTTTGTAATTCTCTTTGCCTGTCATGGCCCTCCAGACGTTATTTTACTTGCTTTCCCTGCTATACCAACTCCAGCAGCTTCTAAGACAAGACATGTAGTTTTCCAATCTTTTCCAAGATTCCAAGACTTTTTCAAGTCAGATTTTATATCCAAAAAAACATTGCTTAGTCTTTTCACTTCCATGCATATTTTCAGAAAAGCATCCCTTCCCACTACCTATTTCAAAACTTTTGGTCGTCTGGCACAGCACAGTGCCCCAAGACAGCATCTGTAGCTGGCCTAGAACAAAGGATTCATTCTGAAAAAGAACAAAAAGGACCAATTAAAGACCCCCTGACTTTGTTCACCTGTTTGTTCAGGAAAAAGTCTTGGCTAGGGAACATTTCATCCTTTCTCTCTAGCAGACAGCGCTTATACTTGTTTTCTGCCATTTATTATGTGAGCTAGTTGAGTTCTGGCCACAGCCAGACAGGAGAAGTTGGCTACATGGGTACCCTTCTCTGCAGCACAGACTGAGAGATTCGACATTCTGAACACACTGGGGCAATGCTGCCCAATTTACTTAGCAGCAATACAATTCACATGTAATTTCTGTACTGCAATTTCTATGGAACTGCTTTATTTTCACCCTTCTTGTCTCCAGCTTAGAGAGAGGCCACATGGCAAGGTTCTACTGACTTCT
The DNA here is from genome assembly GCA_013398075.1 of Notiomystis cincta. Classification (NCBI taxonomy): domain Eukaryota; kingdom Metazoa; phylum Chordata; class Aves; order Passeriformes; family Notiomystidae; genus Notiomystis; species Notiomystis cincta. Next base: position 158,831 of record VZRX01019380.1, on the reverse strand, counting down.
GCTTTCACCATTATAAAATCTTCTGCCCTTAGAGGGACTAGGGCAAACACAGATTAGAAAACCCCATTTCCTATTTAAACTCTCTATTTCCAGCAATTTCCTAGCAATTTGTTGTTTTGACCTTTGCACATATTTTTGCAGACTGAAGATGGGAGGGGGCAAGTCTGAGACAGGTGTAGGGAGACTGAGTTATAAAGAGATACATTCAGAGAGGAAGTAGACTTAACTGTTAATTTTCAAGCATCCTAATTTTTTGTAAAAGTAGAGAAATAGTTTTTTAAAGAGAAAATTATATTAATTAGTTAGATAGTAGCTAGATTCCACTTTTAATGGGAACTAGTCACATGGTTCTTAATCCTCTGTTTTGTAAAGGGTTTTGTGTATAAATAAATGTACCTGGTATTTTTGAAAGCCTCCAGATCATATTTTGGAAAACACTGAACAATGAAGTCTCGTACAAATAAGAAAGGAGCAAACAGAGGCCTGATTATAAGGAGAGAGGGACGAAGGGCAGGGTACAGCTCAGCTCTGGCACTGTGAGGGCAGGAGTACTCACTGCAAACAGCAGTGTCAATGGAAGAGGGTGGGCTCAGTACCCTCAGCCACCTCTATAAATTCATCCTTGCCAGCAGCAGTCCAAGAACCAAAGGCTCATAACTGAAGACTCAAGCCATGGCTTTGCTTGTACAAATTGCATCCAGAGAACTGCTTACACACACACATGAGTTTCATAATATGCCTACTAGCAGATCTAGATCTGTTCCAGGTTAAAAACACATGCTAATGTATTATTCCTCGGAAGTGATTTCCTTAGCTGCCTTAGAGAAATGGGACCTGAAGGGCAGAGCAGATGGGAGTTCCCCTGCTGGAAAATATGCCCCTTTCCAGGTGTGCACATGAACTAGCGGAAGGGCAACTTCATCTTATGAATGCGCTGTGCTTCAGGCATCTGCTGGGGTTACTAGCACTAGCTCTTTCAGATCTGCTTCCAATACCCCAGGTAGTACTTAAAGAGTAAAGAGAATATTCCAATCAGCTGCCACAGACAGCCACAGACAGTATTTTTTGCAGCCAGAAGAATTTTAAGACAGTTAGTTCTGCCAGGTTAAATTAAAGAAGGCATGTCATCAGTAGAAAGCAGGGCTTTGTATAGGTATGATATGGTTTAAACTCCCCGCAGCGTAACAGGGTCGGCTGTAAACACAGCCAGGTAGGCAGTTCCTGGAGGCAGCAAGCACTCCTGGGCATTCTATCTACTCTCCCCTTTCCTGGTGAGCCTGTACTGTGGAGGGATGGTATTTCATACCTTAACTCTCCAGGGTTTTCATCTTGGCTCTTAATTTACTTCTGCTCTTTGCCCCCTCTCCATTTCATGTTCACTGCAAGAGTTCCCACCCTTCTCCTGGCCCTTGCATCCCCCCAAAAAATCAATTTTCTCTGCAGCCATTGAGAATCTCTGAGCCAGCTTCTAGACAAATGAGCGTTTTCCATCTTGCCTTCATGCCTTCTTTTAACCAAGCTCTCCAAATTGGACACTAATGGCCTCCCTGTTTGGACTCATACTATGGCAATGCTGTTTTGCTACCCTGAATCCTGCCCTGAGACTGCTTTTCTGTATAGTGGCTGACTGCTGTCACCACAGACCTTAAGGGAATGGTAGTATGAAAAAGGCCAGGATCCACAGACCATCCCCTCCTCCTGTTGAGTTCTTCTGGAAGCACAAGCTTCCATGAATATATGCAAGATTTGATACAAGGCTTGGACATTACAAGGCTGATGTTGCGACTGAAGCAGATTTTTTTGCTACACCTCTTTGATCAGTTGTCCTTGATGCCATATGTGACTGAGTGAAGTAAAACACCTGGGACAAGAAGGAGGTGGTTTGCATAGAAATGCAATGGACTTTTCATTTGTCACATTTCATTACAGAGGGAGCATGACTGTCTTGATTGGGCATTCACAAATTCTTATTCAAACATTCAGTAATCAGGCAGCTTTGGATAGTGCAGTCCAAGTGGTCTGCCCAGCTTGGTCGTCACATTTCCTGGCAAAGACATTCTGGCTGTCACAAATTATGGTAAGTTATCACCTATTTATTATCTATCTTTTCAGGGATGAAAATATTCACCCTAGACAAGGCATAACATATGATATGATAAACTGTGCAGTTATGGAAGTTTATTACCCCTTGCTATTAATAAGTGGGGTGGGCAAAATCCCTTATATCAGAACATCCGCCTCTGAAATACAAAGTAACCACAACACATGATCTGTCAAAAACTATCATGACGATAAACAATAGGGTGAGCTCCAAAATAAATAAATAAACACTGCCAAAGAAATTATTTGCATATTTTTCTCTCTCCCCAACCAGTGCTTGAAAAATGTCCTCATTCAATGTGCTTGCTCATCCACGCAGCTGCCAGCTGTGCCTCCTTCCTTCAGCAGTAGTCACATGTTAAATGGTTTTTAATACCAAGTCCATACTTCAGCAGAAGCCTAAGCTATGCAATGCAGCTCTCTCCAGCCCCTTAGAATTTGTGTGGAATTATGATTTCAGTGCTGCAACAAAAATTTGACATTAGGTTGAAGACTGTGGCATGCAGGAAACCAAGACAGACAGAGTACAAGCAAAATTGTCCAGACACTAAGAGACATCTCCAGCAACCTTCATGTAATTAACATAAATCTGGGCTGCCAAAAGTACTAACAGCACTTGAAGCAGCTTTGAAATCCCAAATGCATGACTTCTAAATTTAGAGCTCTGTTCTTACTATATTCTGTTATGCACATGTTTAGATTTCTGTTGATTGTTTGCAGAAGAAAAGGAATGTAAAGGTTACTTGTTTAGAGCGGAACCATGGCCTACAACTGCAAATCATTGTTGGGGGATGAAGAAAAGCTACCCTACCCATGCAGGAATTTAGAGTGGCATCGTGATTCACAACGAGCTCAGAGCTGAGGCAGCTGCTGTGTCCTCAGGGGTGTTTGCCAGCACGGGCAGGCCACCCCATGCCCTGTGCTCTGCCTCTCGCAGATGCTAAAAGAAATGGTAGATCTGCACAGCTGCTGCACTCCCCAAGTGTGACATTCTGACTATTGCTGTTCCCTGTGTGAATGGCACAGATATGGGAGAGAAAATTAGAGCACAATATAGAGAAACTGAAGATGGTTGCAACAGGCACTGAGTAGAAATGCAGACTTCAAAGATTGAGGAGGAAGGTAAGGACCAACGTGGTTTTTTTTTCTTTTTCTGAACCATCACCATTCCAAAACTGGTACTTGCTAGACAGATGGGTGTTTCACACCCCCTTTAAGATGTCAAAGACAGCTAGATTTGGCTGCAATTCAGTTGTTCAGCACTACCTAATTATCCACAATTTTTGATCTGTGGATGTGTTGCAGGGCTTCCGCTTCAGCCACCCCCCCTCGGACATTTCTCCTATGGGCTTCTAAGGCATAGCTGAGAGAACAAACACATATCCTACTTCTGCAATTTTTAGGTTTTAGTAGTATTATTTGTTTATGTCCTGTATGGAAGGAGTTCAATAAAATATCATAGTTTTTAGCTACTTTCTAAAACGTAAAACTTTTGGATTTCCTGTTTCTGGACTTAAGTACACCTTCATGAAAGTGAAACTGCTGTAATGTGTGCTTTTACTTGTGCTTCTGTAATGATCAGACCATTTTACTTCATGATTATAAAGCTTTTATGCAATTATGAACCCTGAGATATTTTTACTTAATTATTCCCTTGTATTTCTATTAACTCAATGAAATACATTTTAATGAGTAAATGTGATAGCAATTATTTATTGGTCTATATAATTAAGTTTCTCCTTTCTCTCCATTTCTTGTGACAATTCTGTAAGAAGTGCCTCCTTTTCCCAGGAACCTGAAAACTATATTTCCTAAAGTTTAAGGTTTCCTTATACTGATATATCTTCTTTTCTTTGTAAATAATTTTACCAGTAGTCTAAAGAGATAGAGCATGTACTCAGTGGAGCACACAAATACTATGGACACAGACAGATTGCATGATTCTAATGGATACCAACTAGTGGATGGGATAATCTCTAGGTAAGGTATTAGGTTGCTGTTAATGTAACCATGAAGGCAGAGGGTGGTAACAGGATAATCCTAGTAGATATCCTCAAGTGTTGAAACCAGTTTTATGGTATCCTCTGCACAATAATGTAAGCAAAAGGAGTCAGATAAGTAACACATTTTTAACCATTTGTGTATTAGTCAGTGGAGCCTGGATAATAAAAACAGCAGCCAGAGGTGCTCTTGCCTGAGAAGAAATATTCTGCATTTGGTACTGGAAATATGGTAAGATAGTTGCCATGACTAAAATAGCTTTTCAAACTTCCAGCTTCTCTCATAAGTATAAAATGGGGAAGAAAGACACAGACAGGGTCTTCACATCAAAGAGATTCTTAGTTGTTTCTGAAAGGTCAGAATGGGAGGCAAATGTTATGCATGAAACATCTTCATAGAAGAAAAAGGAACTGAAAGAAAAATCTACTGGCTAATCTGTAGAATTCACAATACAAAACGTACTCACAGTAGATAACAGCCTGCGCTGTTCTTTAACATCTGTCCTTAATGTGTAACAAAGTTAAAAATTTTAATAGGGATGACTTCATCCTGGAACAAGATTGCTCATCATCTCATGCATCAAAAAAATTTCCAGCATTTCTAAAAATAATAAATGTTAATATCTTTGTGCAGAAACTCCTGAGATCAAAAAAGATAACTCAGTTTTGGATCTTATTTAAATTAACTAGGAGTTAAATGCTAACATAAAACAAACCATTTCTAGATATAGATATCATGATCTGATTGTATTTACCTTGTGCAGACTGAACATGTGAGCAAATTATTTGCTTGTATATATATATATATATATACACACACACACACATACATACATACATACATACATACATACATATAGTTTCTGGTGGCTATTTTTTTTATATTTTGCAATGAAATAGTCATTGCAACCACATATTTAAGTGGTAAGTATTTCAAAATATGATACCTGTCAAAAAATAAAATCCTGGGTTTGAACCACAAGCCTGGTTCACAAGTAAAACAGATTTTACAGGGAAAGAAGGTATCCCAGTTAAAAGAAGACTGAAAATAAAATAGAATATAAAATATTTATATAAAGCCTGAGTAAATAACAAAACATTATAAACCACAAGTTGAAATATTCTCAACCTGAAGAAAGGACTGCATGTCCAAAAGCTTGTCTGTTTTTTCCAGCTGCATCTATTAATTTAGTAAAAACATCCCCTTTCCTTGCAAAATTTGCACTAAATATATGTTCAGATGACCATGACTACAACAATACAAATTAACAAAAGGGATTTAAATGTAGAGGATCAAGAAAATCTTATGTATTAGGTTATGTATGCTTATTCTAGATTGCAAGCTGCAGCTAGGGTCTATTTTCCATAGACATTTTTAGGGGGTGTCATTTTAACAAAACACTACACCAATCACATTTAATAAAGTGCCAGGGACTGAGTTTATCACCTTCAGAGGATGGCACGAGGAAATATGTGCTAAGATGTTATCATTTTAAACTAACATAGCTCACAAAAATATTTTACAGGCAAAAGCTGTACAGAAACTAATCATACTTTCAAGCAACCACCATTATGTTTTGTAAATACATGAAAAATTGGGAATTTTCAAGTTATTAAAGCATTTCCTGTGCCAATATAATTCTGATGGAAGATCACTCAACTGTGTTTAACTAAAAGATTTTAAATTTAGGATCCTATTTACAGATTACCTTGGGAAAAAATTGTGACCAAACAACCATTTTTGTCAAGATTACAAGTCTAATCAATGTGTGCTAGCATAATAAATCTGGATTTCTCCAAAACACAGGAAACTCTAAAATTGACAAAGACTACACAGATCAGGTTAAAATTAGCTCACTGAAAGATCTCTGACTAGACATTCTTATTCTTTAGGGAATTTTTGTAACCATATTATTTTATACATGTGCCAGTCATCTAAAAGATGGTATAAAAATCTTTGTTAATAAGTTTTGCAGATAACTCAAAGATTAGTGAGATAGATAACGGAAAGGATCATCAAGAATGATCCAAATAATCCACTTAAAATGCCAAGCCCCCACCCTCAATTTATTTGTTACTCTTAATACGCTTCCAAGTAATATACTTGGGAATAAAGAATGGAAATTGTGCCTATACACTGAGCGGTTCTGCTTCAGAAAAAGCAAAAGGATCAATTTAAAGATACTGTGGGTTCACCACCTCCACTACCAGTGCAAGTGTATGGAAAAAAATAAAAATAGACTTGATATGATCCACAGTCTTCTAAAACAAGAATACTTGAGTGGAAGCGGAGAGGTGGTCTTGTCTCCACACACTGCCTTAGCTGTCAAGCCCTGGCTGTGAGACTAGCTAAACAGGACTCTAAGCCAAAAAGCTGGGCTGCCAGGTCCCTCCACACAGACTGTGGGTAGAGATAGCCTGTGACAGGGGTCACCCAACACACAGAGCTGAGCTGTGCTCCTGTGGGTCATCTCGTGCCAGCCTCTGACCGGGCAGTGATTTAATGAGGTTTTGCTTTCCTCGCGGTGATAGTGCGAGGAGCATCAGTTGAGAAATCCCCTCCAGTCAGTGGTGCCATGGTCTTCATATCTCCTGTGAAACGCAGCTTAGCATCCCTAAAAACTGCAAAGTTCAAATCTAAATAGTTTGCTTGGTAGAGGAAATTTATTAGAGGCGTCTGAGCCATGTCTGGTGCTGACAGTTTGGGTCCTGGAGAGCGCACAGCCGGGAGCTGCTGCGCCTGGGCTGCGCTCGCTGTAGCGCTTTCAGCACTGCTCCCAGTCTAATGCAGCTTTATTGCTTCCTGTGGCTGAGCTAATTTGTCCAGAGGTAGCGTGTGTATCTCTGCACGGCACTGCACCGTGTCATGTGCATATACCTTTTATGGGCTGTAATGCATGGGATGTCAGGCTAAGATGATCTAATAATCCTTTCTGGCCCTAAACCGCATGAAACCATCATCAGTCAGTTCCATTAATCTTCCATGAAGGAAAATAAGACACCTGAACATAGCAAGACAGTGAGATACAGCAGTAAAAATGTTGAAAATGTTTCTCAACTTCCCCCTGCTCTCTCTCTCTAATTCTGCCATAAATTACTGGCCCAAGTCCATACCGACACTGAGACACTCTCGGGCTGCTGCGGAGGACTTCAACTTGGACCTGCTACCAAGGAAGTGGCAATCAGCACATTTTGGGGGGAGGATAAGAGAGATGGTTGTACACAAAAAAGTCCAGCATGGTTATCTCAGCCCCTGCACAGTAGCACAAGGATTTTTAAGCATAGGCACACCATGTTAGACAATGATGGCCCCGCAGGCCTTGCTATTTTCATTAGCCTGACAGAGAAACAAACAGTCTGGGATTAACTCTCTCTGCTTTCATGTCTTGTGTAAAACACAATGAGCAAATTGCAATCTGGAAATGGGTAAAAGCTTTGGATCAAAAAGTTCCGATGGATCTTGGCCAGTTTGTGCAGAAGTTACCATAACACGGTCTCATTGATCCATACTCAGGAAACAAACAGCTGGAAGGCCTAAGCACTCACATGATGAGGGTTTGAGAGAACCAAGCCTGGGAGATGTGCTGATTTTCTCTTCTGGCATGTGAAAAAGGTTTATTTTGGACAGCATCTGTTTTACTTTTTGTTCTCCGTTCCTGTAAAAAGGGAGTGACTAGGTCAGATGGACCCCCTGGAGCGAGCAGAGATTCCTCCTTTCCCTGGAGAGCAGATGAGCATGTTTGAGGACTGGGTGGGAGGAGGAGGATAGGAGGAGCTTCCAGGCTTCTTCAGGGTCTAGTGGGGAGAAGAGAAGAGAAGGGAATGAGAGTCCTAGTGAGGAGATGGGAGCCTGCTGTTCAGGAGAGGTTCATGAAAGGAGCGTGGAACACATGCACAGCCAGGCCCCCTTGGCGACAGGAAGAAAATCTCCTAGGGATCAGAGGGGACTGCATGGAGCTTCCTGCAACTCAGAGAGTTACTAAATTGGCTGAAACCAAACCTGGAAACAAGTACCTACCTAACATCACACAGGTGGAGGAGAGTGAAGCTGTTTATAAACTTTTCTTCTTTTATATATATGTATATTTAGTCCTCACAGAGAGAGAAACTGTTTCTTTATTTATAAAGTTAAATGTTCTCATTTCTATTCTGTACAAACTGTACATTTAAAAGACCCTTTGGTCTCTTCAGGCTGCTTGGAGGAAGGAAAAAAGGTCTAGATCATCATCAAAGCTCTGTTTTCTCACAAGATGTGGAACCCAAAGTGACCCACCCCAGTCTTGCTCCTCAGCACTACAGATCTGTGAATGATAGAAATACTGTGAAACAGTTATTGAATTCCATTGTGACATTAAACAGCCTCTTAAAGGTGTATGAAAAATTGGGAAATATATATTGGTTAACATCTTAATAATTCTTCATTTAGTTTCAATAGGTCAAATAGAGAGAAAAATGGATTTTGGTCCATTGGTAGTTCAAGGGGAAAAAAAGCNATTCTGTCGAAAAAAAAAAAAAAAAGGAAATGAAAAAAAATCTATTGAAATTTTTCACAAACAAGCAAACATTAAGAGCCAAAAGACATGTAAGCACTGAACATTTTCTGGCCATACAGACCAGAAGTGCTCCCAAAGAGTTTGTTTAGTCATAACCAGAACAGCCTACCAGAAACCCAGATCTGTTAAGAATAAAATTGGAAACAGATATGTCATGAATAGTTTTTGTTGCCTTTTATTATTTCACATTTTCTTTTACATTCCTTCTCTCCTCTTTTTGCCCAGTCCTTCTNGGTCTCATTGATCCATACTCAGGAAACAAACAGCTGGAAGGCCTAAGCACTCACATGATGAGGGTTTGAGAGAACCAAGCCTGGGAGATGTGCTGATTTTCTCTTCTGGCATGTGAAAAAGGTTTATTTTGGACAGCATCTGTTTTACTTTTTGTTCTCCGTTCCTGTAAAAAGGGAGTGACTAGGTCAGATGGACCCCCTGGAGCGAGCAGAGATTCCTCCTTTCCCTGGAGAGCAGATGAGCATGTTTGAGGACTGGGTGGGAGGAGGAGGATAGGAGGAGCTTCCAGGCTTCTTCAGGGTCTAGTGGGGAGAAGAGAAGAGAAGGGAATGAGAGTCCTAGTGAGGAGATGGGAGCCTGCTGTTCAGGAGAGGTTCATGAAAGGAGCGTGGAACACATGCACAGCCAGGCCCCCTTGGCGACAGGAAGAAAATCTCCTAGGGATCAGAGGGGACTGCATGGAGCTTCCTGCAACTCAGAGAGTTACTAAATTGGCTGAAACCAAACCTGGAAACAAGTACCTACCTAACATCACACAGGTGGAGGAGAGTGAAGCTGTTTATAAACTTTTCTTCTTTTATATATATGTATATTTAGTCCTCACAGAGAGAGAAACTGTTTCTTTATTTATAAAGTTAAATGTTCTCATTTCTATTCTGTACAAACTGTACATTTAAAAGACCCTTTGGTCTCTTCAGGCTGCTTGGAGGAAGGAAAAAAGGTCTAGATCATCATCAAAGCTCTGTTTTCTCACAAGATGTGGAACCCAAAGTGACCCACCCCAGTCTTGCTCCTCAGCACTACAGATCTGTGAATGATAGAAATACTGTGAAACAGTTATTGAATTCCATTGTGACATTAAACAGCCTCTTAAAGGTGTATGAAAAATTGGGAAATATATATTGGTTAACATCTTAATAATTCTTCATTTAGTTTCAATAGGTCAAATAGAGAGAAAAATGGATTTTGGTCCATTGGTAGTTCAAGGGGAAAAAAAGCAAAAAAGGAAAGTGTTTCTTTTTGATCAAATTGAAAACTATTTTCTGTTTTATAGTTTCATGAAACATTACAAAAGTGATGCAACCCAAAATATTTTATGTGGCTTCAAAAACCTTTTAAAACTGTTTTTCTCAAAAAAAATTGAAAGGAAATTTCAAAATGGAATGTTATTTCAAATTAAGTAATTGAAATGCTAGACTTAAAATAATGTCAAAAGGAAATATTTGATTCTTTTAAAAAAAATGAGGTTCTTTTCAAAGTGAAGCATTCAACAAAATTAACACAATTTTGCAAAAATTTTTNTACCAGACACTCCAGGACAAAGTATCCTGTGATCTCCACACAAATACCTCCCCAGAGTAATTATGGGTCAAAGTCTCTGCTGGCAGAAATTGTCTCCCTGCTCGTAAATTAGATTGTGTTGGCTGGGGATCTCACCTGAAAACTTCACTTAAAGTGATTTTAAAGGCTTGTTTTACAGAGATCCTCAACATATTTCAGCAGTTTTTATTCCATAGATTTTCATAGGCATGATGAAAGTTTCCTCTGTGGAATTTAGAGAGGAAACAAAGCCAGAGTCATCATCACTAATGGATTTCAATTATTAAAGAAACATAATTATTTTGGTGGCAAGGTGAAGAACATGCAACGCTCCCTTTTGCAGACTAAGGACTCTCCTGAATAGGAGGAAGATCTCAGTGGTTAAACAGGAAAGGAAAACTCGTGGCCTTTAGGAAAAACAGAGCCTACAGGGAATTTTCACACATTCACAGACATACCAGAGATGTACAAGCCCACCATGTTCTGGAGGAATAGTGCCTTGAGCTAGTGCTGACCCGAAATGTTGAGCCATATGTCCTGCTGCTGTGCCATACAGATGCCCCATCTTCAGCTGTCAGCTGCATTTATTAGTTTTGGTATCACACCTCAGGAACAAAGTTACTTTGCTCTTGAATCTACACAGGCTCCCAAAGTACCAGGTAAGCACAATTCTAGGTCAGAGGGAAAAACACTGTGCAAGTGTGTCAACATGGGTTAGGTTTATGCTGTCCCTATTTAGTAATGCTGGATGAATGTGGATCACAGCAGGTACCAGGATGCTGGAAAAGAAAGCAGGTTAAATCAGTTTGATGTCCCTGAGATTAAAAGTATCTGTTCTGTTCGTAATTGTCTGAGTCCTCTGGTGCTGATGAATTCATATGGGGGACTTCTGTATTTTCCCTCGTGTTTCTCTGGTGGACAAATCTTTTTGTTAAATCAATATTATCTTCCTCTTTTGGTTGTTTTTTTAATCTGAAAAACAGAAATCACTGGAAAATTCTCTCACTCTCCTTCTTTTCTTCTCTCCCTTTCCCTCCTTCTCTTCCCCTCTCTCTCTCTCTCCTTCTCTTTCTCATTTTGACCTCTTGAAGGCTTTTTAACATCATAGGAATACCAAGTTTAGTCTTTGTCATTTTATTTTTTTCCTGGAGGAGCTCTGGGAAGTCTTGTGTTCTGGGTGTTCTGGCTCTGCTGTATAAAGAATGAGGATCTTGAACAAAGACTTTCTTTGCCCAAAATTGTAATTAGTTGCTGAAGTTGCTAACAAAAGCAGAGGCAGATGAACAAAATTATTCTAGACACTGAAAAGCTTGTACGATGACAGATTGAAGAGGTAGAAACTGTTTAGGAAAAAAAAAAAAAACTGGGTAATTTTTGTTCAGAAGAATAATCAGACTTATTAAAGCAATAAAAATTGGTACAAATAATAGTAGAACAATTAATATGTCACTGTGTAAATCAGTGTTGCACCTTTCTATGGAAAACTTTGCTCTGTTGGCTAAGGTACCATCACAAAGGTGAAATGGATTTTGAAAATTATCCTAAGTTTCTTAGCTCTTGCTACACTAAGAACAGCAAGAATTCATGAGTGGATAGACCTGTTGATAAGAAAGTCCACGACTATTTACTGAACCTAGCTATTTCATGAGATTTACAGGATGAACCTTGTCATCTTTTGTGAAAGTCCAAATAAATCATGTCTTCCAATCTCCTTGTATTCACTCTCTTGTTATCACACCCAATAATTAATGTGAACAAAGAATGTGAATATCTTACAGAGGCACAGATTTCTTTTACAGAAGCCATGGTGATCTGTCTCCATCATATTATTTTCAGCTAGGTCTTTTATAATTCTGGTTTTAATTATCATTTTGACCAATTTTCTTGGTGCTAAAGTAATAATTCTCAGCCCTGGGTTTCCCAGAATAACCTTTACAGTAAAATACCATTTGCAACATAGCTGTTCTCTGAGAGAGCAACTATTTGAAACAACTTTGAAAATGTCTTTGAGGCCCAGAAGTCCTCTTGAAGCAATGCCAAAATACTCCCTAAAATCAAGGCAAAGCTGCTGGTACAGCTTCTTCAGACAGATCTTAACCACAGGAATTTACCCCTTGTAGTATTTTGTTTCAGACCTGTCATCATACCAGCTTCCTCAGGCAGCTGATTCCAATGGCAGTCCTGTGATCCCCTATAGGTGTCCAAGGGCAGCCTGCCCATCAGCCCAGTGTCCATGGCCCTGATCCCTACACAGCACTTGGGTCTACACAGTGAAGGAAGTGCCCTCCACAGTGCAGCCTACTGGCTTGAACCCTTGGTCATCCAGGCTGGATGGTGATCATCACAGTTACCATCATACTCCCACAAGAAATTAATTTAGTCAAATGGAAATTAAGGCGGTGCGAATTGAGACAGATTTTGTCCTGATAATCTTACATGGAATCTCTCTTGCTGGTCTAGAGAGCACACATTCCTGATTTGTAAAGTATGCTCTGTTTGTATATAGGTTTTGAGCTTTATCTCAAAATTTGATGTGAATTTTACATTTTTTATACAGCTCCTATATACAGGATGAAACAGGGAATGCAATAAGGATTGAAACCATTTATTATCATATGTACCTCTTTTGATAGAAACTTTTTATATTAGTCTGACGAAATCTTGAACTTATATATCACACAGAATAAACTGAACAATAGAAAATGAATGTTTAATTGTGGAATGCAATAAAAATATAAAGTTTTAAAGTACAGAATTTTCAAGTGTTTGAGCCAAAGTAACAATCTATCTTCTCGAAGTGCTGGATGTCCCATCACTGTAAGTGTTCAAGGCCAGGCTGGATGGGGCTTTGTGCAGACTGGTTTAGTGGAAGGTCCCTCCCTATGGCAGAGGGCTTGCAACTAGATGATTTTTAAGGTCCCTTTCAACCCAAACTATTCTATGATCCTCTTGGTGTGTAATACAACCTTTGATCCCTCAGGTGAATTTCCTTTCCTGTTGCCCCCCAGGCATGTTTTAAAGAATCAAGAAAGATCAAATTATCAGCTCCAAAGTACCCTAAATAAATAATTTCAGTGAGTTTTCCTATAAATATCAATAATTGAATATGAAAAATGTAATAAAAAAGGAAAAACAAATTCTGTGTGAAGGAAGTAATTCTTAATCTATTTTTNTTTTAAAGTACAGAATTTTCAAGTGTTTGAGCCAAAGTAACAATCTATCTTCTCGAAGTGCTGGATGTCCCATCACTGTAAGTGTTCAAGGCCAGGCTGGATGGGGCTTTGTGCAGACTGGTTTAGTGGAAGGTCCCTCCCTATGGCAGAGGGCTTGCAACTAGATGATTTTTAAGGTCCCTTTCAACCCAAACTATTCTATGATCCTCTTGGTGTGTAATACAACCTTTGATCCCTCAGGTGAATTTCCTTTCCTGTTGCCCCCCAGGCATGTTTTAAAGAATCAAGAAAGATCAAATTATCAGCTCCAAAGTACCCTAAATAAATAATTTCAGTGAGTTTTCCTATAAATATCAATAATTGAATATGAAAAATGTAATAAAAAAGGAAAAACAAATTCTGTGTGAAGGAAGTAATTCTTAATCTATTTTTTAATAAAAGCAATTACTGCTGATGCTTTCACATGCTTTACTGAATTTTCTTCTCCTACCAGGCTAAATGATGAGGAAGTCAGGTCTGAGTGTAATTACAGTGACAATGTTTACTTGATGACATCCTACAGCGAAGTAGTTAGCACTCTGTTCTCCTTTGGTAGAAAGAGTGAATCTATACCCATGCAAATGAGAAGTCTTTTTGCCTCTTTGAGAGGGAACAGCAAACTGCCAGCAAGAGTAATAACACCAGATGCAGGCACAGTGGATTTGGGAGAAGTCTCTAATTTGCTTTGTCTCCTGGCTCATTCTGTGTAAAATTTCACATTGTGTGTACTCTCAGTGGTCACCTGTGTTAGTCCTGCTGTGCACTTGGTCCTGCCTCTTGGCTGGAAAAGTCAATTGCTTCCACAGCCTTTCACCTCTTAACATTTCCTTTGATTCTTCTGTGCCTGTCATTGTTTTTATGACCTAACTGAAAGTCTTCGGTTGAAAAACATAATTTACATTTCTGCACTTACTAACAGATCTGTAAAAGTCTGTTAGCATTAATATCTCATCACTGGTATTTGAATATATGTGTCCTATTTACTTTTGAAGGTTAGGAGCTGTCCTTTTAGCTGTGCATTTGTGCTGCACCTGGAAGCATGGAGTCTCTTGATCTCGTACATAATACAAAATACTAATCTTGAATATCAATAAAAACATTATTTACTTCTTTTAAAAAAAGAAAATTCATTGAGTTTTCCTATAAATGTTATTGTGAATTGAGTATTATTGAAAACTAAGCAGCAACCATGGCTTACATGTTCCTTTGACCAAAACACTAAGCAGTGATTTTAAAAAAAGTAAATCTGGTAGACAGTATGTGGTCAAATAAAGTGGAAAAGGGAGGAAGCAAAAGACTAGTAAAAGACTAGTTCTAAGTAACAGTCACAGATCAGTTTCAAGTGTTAGTGGACTAACAATTACTTTAAGCAACATCTCTTATTTTAAGAGAGCTGAAAGAGACCATTCCATTCCATTAATCAGGTAAAAGCAGAACAAGTAAATAACAGAAAGACCACAGCATATTAAGTGTACTCTTTCTTCTTTCAGTTGCATATTTACAGGGAAAAAAAAAACCTTTATAGCCCATATTTTTGACAAGGATTAGAATTAATGTTTCTTCCCTTTATATATAATTTTTAATCAAGCTCATGGAAATATTTTTAGTGGATAGAGCTCATAAATCTGATAAGGTTCATAAATTCAGCTGGAGCACAAGAGGTGTTAGAAACAAAACAAAACAAAATGAAAAGAAAAAGAAATTAACTGATTTGCAAATGCACATTTTGTATTAACTGGTTTTGTGCAAAGCTAAAGACCTCATATACATTCTTAAAAGAACACTGCTGAACAATTTCTTCAAACAGCATATTTGCAGAATTACAATTCGTTAGTTTATAAGGAAATCTCTCCAACCTATACTGAAGGATATTTTACATGCCTGACTATTTGACTGGAGTTCAAACAAGAAGAAACAGCTCATAAAGCTCTTCCGGTGAGATTATTCCCTTTGAAGGTCACAAAGGCAAGTCCACCACTGCCAAGCCATGATGCATCTGGCACAACGTCACTTTCTAGAAAATCTCAACTCAGTGATGGTAAAGGAGTCTGCAGGGGAGGGAAAGCATCAGAGAAAGGGAGAAACTTTTGGGTTACTTTTGTTTTGAGATTCCAACAGCTTTAAAAAAATGAAAGACCAGAACACTGTAATCATGATGATCCCAGGACAGAATTATTTGAGAAAATAGGTCGTAGTGGAAGTTGCTGGTTAATTATTTCGGGCTTTTTCTTCCCATCCTTATCACTTCCTATCTTCCATGTGCATGGACTCCACCAAATGGACCCCAGATGAAAAAATCAGGTGGTATTTTTGCATGCAAAATAAAATCTAAACTTTGTATACCTCTGGTGTTTAAGATAATGACATCACATAACTCGCAACAAAATTCAGAAGTCCATGTTCAAAAATGCAGAGGAGGTACAACCTTCTAAGACTTCACTAATTCACAACTGGGGAACATCCAAGTAAAGAAAAAAGGATCATTTCACTATTTCCCTTTTAGTGATACATTAGAATGTCACGTGTTTTAAGGCTGCATAAAGCAGAATTCATTGCCTCTTGATAAGCATGAAGAGATTTGTCCTTTTAAATTTCTGGAACCTGGACTTTAAAAATAAAATGTCTTTCTGAAAACTGAAGAAAATCTCTCGAATAGTTTGTACTGGCATTAGTTTAACATAGATATTTTAGAAGACCTCAGTCAAGAATTTTTTTTTCACAGCTGTCTTATTACAAGCAAAACAATACAATCTCTCCAAACCTTCCCTAGCGTGAAGATTCAGCCTGTACACAGTATTTTAGCTGCAAACTCCCACTCTTGTGCTGAGCATAGTCAAACACACAACAAAATCAACAGCTCATGTCATTCTTAAAGTCATTTTGATATCAGAAGGAATGAAAGCACAACTTTTTTGTGAATTTTCATTCTGTGCCCCTTATGATGGAAATGGGTCAGATATATGAAAGGAAATGTGTACATGTTTTGACTTCTCATTGATAAAATCATGACCAGCCTTTCTGAGACAAAAGTAACTTAAAATCTGCACAGTTTTAGGTTGAAAAGCTAGGGTCCAGATGGTCTGTCTGCCTTTCCTTTACGTGATGTAAGGAAGGCTGTAAACTCAGTTCAACTGGAAGTCTACTCCAGTATTGCTACAAAGCCAAGAAAAGCCTGAAGAACACATGAGTAAATGTAGATAGCATTTTTTAATGAATTAGAAATAGCATTATGTGGTTTTTTGCTTGTTACAATATTCAATTTGGGGTATTTCTCATTTAACTTTTATATACAGGGACTAATACTATATGAAGAACATTCCCCCCAAATTCAAAGATTCTAAATCAGAGTCAAGTTTGAAAGTAAAGAATAAAAAAATTTAAAAAAAAAAAAGGGAAAAAATTTGGAGTTATTCCTTAATTAAATGCCAGGAACACTGGGAGTTCAATATTGACCTAAAGGGAATATCAATTTAAATTTTTATGAAAATAAAAACTTCAATTGCCCTTGACTCTGCCCATTAATGGAAAAAAAAATTCAAAATTACCATAAATCTACCTGCATGTTTGTGAATTATGTATTAGTTTAAAATAGATTTTGTTTCAATACATCATGGTACTGCTAAATACATGAAGCTGTACTTAGTTTTCCTGACTATGATGATAGGTTTTCTGTCCTTTTTTTCTGTCTACTTTTGGGAATGTTCCATCAACCTCAAAATGCTTTAACATACAATGGGGATAATTGATTGTTCTGAGAAAGGAAACTACCTAGTTTTAAATGGATACATAGAGGTCTCATTGTTCAGGAAGGCTATTTAGAGAAGAGAGTAAGACTTTGTGGTTTGGGAGTGTGGGCAGGCTTGATCTAGAAAAGTGTTTGTGGGTCTACAAATGAAGGATGCTCGCAGACGTGTGCACACGCGGAGGTGAACGTAGGTATGAATGAGTGAGAGAAAAGCACAAAGCAGGTGAGCAGGTGCTCTCTAGTGTTAAAAGCAGTGATCAAACAGATGATGGCAACAAGAGTGGGAAAGGCAGGCTGACTTCGAAATTGCCGAGAACAATTTGAACTCTGGCATAAGGATGAGGAAGAGCCAGTCGGAGAACTCCATTTATACACAACTACTCCAGGTGAAGCACTCCCAGGAGCCCGCCTACCAGAGTGCCCAAACCTACTTGTTGACTATCCCTGTACCAAAGAAGCCATTTTAACAGAAACCCTTAAAATGAAGGGACTGTCCAGTTAAATCGTCCCACTTTTCCTGTACTCTCTCCATCACCCACTTCGCCAGTGCACCAGGCGCTGAAGGCGCTCAGCCTCCCGCCCGCGCTGGAGCAGCCTTCCCGAGGCGCTGGCCCAGAAGGAAATGCAGAGGCAAAGACGTGGCACTGCCTGCCCGCCTCCCGCGGGGCCGGGCACGGAGGACGGGGGATGGGGAGCGCTCCTTCCCCGGCAGCAGACGGGCCGAGGGGGCCTCCTCGCCCTCGCCTGGAAGCCCTCGCCAGCTCTTCACCGCCCCGCCGGCCATGCCCGCAGCTCCGGAGGGCACCCGCCCTCGTTCCCTCCCTCCCGCCGGTGGAGGGAGTGCGTCCAGCTCAGCCCGGCTCCGAAACACGCCGAGGTGCCGCAGGCAGCAGCCGCGGCTCCGCGCAGACGGCGGCCGCCAGCGCGGGCAGCTCCGCGGGGCTGCGCTGGGCAGCGGCGGGACCTCCGCGCCTCTGCCCTCTCCGCCTGGACTGCTCGCGGCTCCTTCAGAAACTAAACAGTGCGACTTCTTTTCTCTTCTCTTTTCTTTTCTTTTCTTTTCTTTTCTTTTCTTTTCTTTTCTTTTCTTTTCTTTTCTTTTCTTTTCTTTTCTTTTCTTTTCTTTTCTTTTCTTTTCTTCTCTTTTCTTCTCTTTTCTTCTCTTTTCTTCTCTTTTCTTCTCTTTCTCTTTTCTTCTCTTTTCTTCTCTTTTCTCTTTTCTCTTTTCTCTTTTCTCTTTTCTCTTTTCTTCTTCCACTTTTTTGTCCCTCACCCCCTTAAGAATGATGAACTATCCCACCTGTGGATCGTACACTTGTTTTCTCCCTGAGAAACGCTGTCTGCCTTTCAGGTGAAAATAGCAGGCTCCAGGAAAGCTTTTGAGGTCTTTTATCTTATATCTTTATACCTACGGATACATATTTGCTTATATTTCCCTAGGCGGGAAATTACTAACAATCTTAATAACAGTGTGACATACGGGAAGCAACTTTCCTAAGCCTCAGATTTGTTTTTAAGAGATCCGCTTTAGTTTGGTTTTTATTTATTTATTTATTTGTTTGTTTGTTTATTTATTTATTTTTAAGTATTTCCCATAACTTAAGCATTAATAACGTCTCAAAAGGAGGGAGGTAAATCCTGGAGAAGACATGGCCCGTTATTAGTGCAAATTGTCGAAGCCACAGATGCCCTGGGGAATTTTTTTTTTTTTTTAATAAGAAGCTGCAAACAAGGGGTGTATTTCACATGGGTCTATTTGTGCGCTTTTCGTGTTATAGAGAGTCGTCTAAATTCTCGGCGCTACCCTGAGCAGACCCTTCTTGCACTGTATTTTAAAAATCAAATACATTATTGCACTCTTCCTGAACTAGAAATTAAAAAAAAAAAAAAAAAAAAAAAAAAAAAAATANAAAAGAAAGAAAAATAATTGGGCTGAGGGGAAAACAAGTGACCATATCTCACGCGAACAGTCCACCTTTTAGCGCAGGTATTACGGGACGAAGTTAGGTAACAGTGTTAATAAAAGTAACGACCGAAATATTAAAGGAAATCTCAGGGAAGGATCTTCCCGTGAACAATTCCTCTGCAAGTGCTCGGGAGCGCTGGGGAATCCATTGCCACAGCGCCCCCTCCCACACGCGGCTTGAACTAACGATCTTATCCCGAAGACGGCCAAAGAAAAGTTCTTTCCTTTCCTTTTTCACTCGCTCTTTTCACCGCTCTTCTCTTTAACGCTGAGAGCAGCTGCACGGCCGGCTCGCCCCGCTCGCCCAGCTCGCCCCGTCTCCCCGCGTTCGCACAGGTCGCTCCCGCAAAGCACCTCGCTCCGAAAGGAGCCCTATAAAACAGGCTCCTTTTACTAGAAAACCGGACAACTCCGCTTGCACAGTATGCGTGTGTCATTTGTTATTTTTAAATACAATAGTCTATTATTTAACGTCGTTGTCTCCGGGAGATGGTGGCGGTCCCCCATTTCATGAGCGAAAGGAGAAAGAATTCCCAGACCATTGTGCGGTTATGTCACAGGAAACTGTTTCAGCTGCGCATTGTGTTACATCTTCAAACCCCACCAAGTCCCACTTCTCTTTGCTTGAAAAGTTGCTGTGACCGGTGTCACGACAATTGGGCAATTGGCATTGTGCGGGTGACAGGCGTGTGCGCCTCTCCGGGCCGCAGGGAGCCCTCCCGGGGAGGGAAACCTCTCCTTCACCCCAACGAGGCTTGTGTTTTTATATTTTTTCTTCTTCTTTCACTTGTGTAAAGCCGAGGGGAGCTGGGTCCGGAGTGAATGGCCCCCGGGCAGACGCCCGAATGTCGGGCAGAGGCAGCAGGAGCCGCAATCCCCACAGACGGGGCTTTCAACTTCACCCGCCCGAAAACTTCACCAGCCTCTGTCACTAGCGCAAGGAG
>VZRX01019380.1:72684-125858 GCA_013398075.1 Notiomystis cincta | reverse complement strand
TCCGCCCCCGCCCCGGCGGGGCGCCCAGCCCGCGGCGGGGAGCGGGAGTGGCCCGGGACCGGCCGGCCCGGAGCGGAGCAGCCCGGCCCGACCCGCTCCGCTCCGCTCCGTGCTGGCCTGTCCGTGTCCATCCTCACGGGAAAAAAAACACAACCCTGTCAACCACTGAAAGTTTCTGGCTCCGTCACATGTTACATCTCACTTGGAGGAGGTTCAGACTCAGCGCTCGTCTGAGATCGTGGCAGGAATGTAATCAATACCGGGAGGGTTTTATTGCTTATTAACTTTTGAAACAANAAACAAAGAGATCCACAGTGCATAGTCAAAGCACCCATGCATCTAATCCCTGACTATTACTCGACGTCTGTGAAGCAGAGCATTTATTGAAAGTACAGAGAGAAAGCGCGATCCGAGGGACACAGGCTGGCACACAGGTAGCTCGGAGCTGCAGGCAGCGACCTGGAGGCAGGCGGGCTCTGGGGGAGTGTTTTACCTGTGAGAGCCCTGCCCGAGGTGACAGCCCCGCTCCCGCAGCCTGGACCCGTGCCTCCCCTCCCCAGCCGTGACTCATGGAATAATGTCACCATTTCACATCCAATCCCGACTGAGCCGGCTGCATTTTCCCTGAGCAAAAGTGAGGGACAGAGAGACGTGGCCACTCGGCCTCCGGGGTGGCCACCGTTAGCTTGGATCCTTTCGGGATTTCGGGATTGAAAGGAAAGGGCGGGGGGTGTCACACCGTCTCAACCGCTCTCGGAAAGGCCGGAACGCACGCAGGCAGAAAAAGTCACTTCTCCACCCGGTCTTGTGTCATCCGTGACGGGGGATTTCAAAATACTCCCAAATATTTGTGCAGGGGGAAAAAAAAGTCCTACTGCTCCTCGCACGACGGGTGTGTGGATACTGTTGTTGCTCGGGCTCTTAAAGAATGCCTAGAAAATAAAATAAAAATAAGTATGTGCATTTTTATACGGAGATAAATTGACAATTTATTGTGTATAACTTCTGATCAATTATTAATCGTTAGTGTCAACAACAGGGTTATAATTACCTTCAGTTATTTAAAGGGATATTTATTTTTTCTTCTCTCTGATCTGGTAATTAGTTAATACTCTGGAGTAATGAATTCAAAGCTGATTTGATAATGATTGAGACAGGGTTTTTACCCTCTCTTTTGGCAGCCCCCCCTCGCAGGGAGGGGGAGGGGAGGAGGAGGAGGTGTCTCCCCCCGTTTGCAGAGTCCATGTAAAGGCAAATCACTGCGCGTTTCACTTTTCAGACCATAAATAACGATTCTGGGAGTAAAAAAGCGAAATGACAAACAAATAGAGCGCAGCTGGGATGAATAAGGCCGATCAAAGTTAGCGGGGGCCGACGCTTCCCGGAGCCGCCGCAGGTCTGAGTCCCATAAAGGTGCCAGCAACTCTTACCTCTCTCCCCGAGATCAAGGGAGAGGGTGAGCAGGACATCTTAACCCCCTGACATCTTCCCGCGAACGGAGGAGGGCAGAGGGAATAAGGAAACTGTATATTTCTTGTTTGAGGGAATCAATACCTTCCCCATTGCTCTAGGGAAGGGGTTTCACCTGGAGCCCGTGGAGCTCCCGCCCAGCCCGCGGAGGATGCACGGGGGACAGAGGGGGAGAGGCGCAGCGCAATGCGGGGCTGGCTTAGCTCCTCGGAGCGACAGAGGAGCAGCCTGGTGCGTGTTAATGATCCTCAACATGGCTCAGCCCTCAGGATGGGGAAACAAGAAATTATTTTTTTTTCCCTCCTTGAGGGAGCTCGGCAGAGCTTCATCGTACAGAAAAGCAGCAAAAGAGCAGCCCGCAGGAACCGTGGCTGCCGCCTTGCTCCCGTGTCTTGGGGCGTGGGTAACCCCCTCCTCCCCGGGCCGGGGACTCGGCAGCCCGGGGGAGGTAACTACGGAAAACTCCCCTTCCCCCCCACCCCAGGGGCGTGTGGCTCTGAGCCGAGGTAGAAGCTCCATCGTTGCCTCCCTCCACGCTTTCCTAGACCTCTACTTAATTTAGCGTCAGGCGAGGTCTCGGAGCCAAAAGGGGAGTTTTTTTTGTTTTGGGTTGGTTTGTTGGTTTGGTTTTTTTTTTTTTTTTTAGGGCGATGGGGCTCGTTTTACGGCAGCCCTGAGCGAGATGGAATAAGTGTATATGATATTATACGTAACAGTTATATGTTTATATATAAAAATGTTCTCCCAGTGCAACAAAACTGCACTGGGAATTGCAGTGCAAAATGCAAGTTTTAAAATTAATTCATCCTGACAGGTTTGACATCGCCCGGCTCCCTTTTTCCTGCAACTACGTCCACAAATGAATGCCGCTTCTAGAGTGTATGTTTTAATTTGTCACATCAAGGCAATAAAAGGGAGCGATATATACTTAAGCCAGTTAACATTGTAATAACAGGTTTAAAGGAGCAATTAAATGGTAGTGAGTCGCATGTCTGACTTTCTATAGGCATTACCACATCAATGGTACCTTTTAGGCTGACTATAACTTAGCATGATTGTCTCAATTAGTTTAGCTACATGATAGTTATTGTGAACTCTTTGTGAGTAATCAATGTTACGCAAGCTTATGGGAAGGAGGCTTTAATAGGGGTGAGCAGCAGCTAAATAACACGGACCTCCTATTGTAAAGAAACACCTTTCTCTCTCTCGGGTTCTCGCTCTCTCCCTCTCCTCTTTATTTCTTTCCTCCAAGCCCCAAGAAAGAAACGGTAATTTATAGACTTATAAATCTGTTTCCGAGATCGGTGTAGCTGAACGTGGATTTACAGGCAAAAAAACCCAGCTTCTGCCGCGGTTAATCAACGAAAGAGCCCAGCGCGGATGGCTTCGCCTCTCCTTGGCTTTAGTGGTGTGTGTCGTGGCTGTTCGCTGTCACGATTGAGCCCCGAGCCACAAATAACCTTGAGGGATGCTCACCTCAAATGATGTGTGTGTGCATAACTCTGACGGGCGCCTGAGCTTCCTGTCGCTGACACCGGAGCCCGTCCGAGCGGAGCGCTGCGGGGACAGACACGCGTGTGCGTGTGAAGGAGAAACGGGAGTACGTGTGTGTGGGTGTTAAGGCGAAGGGCAGAGGGAGGAATGACTGTAAAGCGGGGCTATAAATGCGATTTAATGCAGAGAGAAGGGTTCTAACAGAGCAAAGGGCCGCTTGGTAACTTGTTAATTCTCCATTTACAGACTCTCTTGCTAAATACTGAGTCACGGGTGGCTAATGCAAAGTATGGAGGGCTGAATATTTAGTGGGATCTGCTTCAAAACGCTAACAAGTATGTACTGTTTTCTGTCATGGGGAAAAAAAAAGAGTGAGAGAGCGTGTACCATTGAAATTAAAGATAAAAAATAATCAGGGATATTTTTATTGGTGAAGTTATTCTCATTAGTCCTAACAATGTCTCGCCATTAGACGAGGCTGGAGTCAGCCTCAGTCGCAAGATTTCAGATCTGCAAGGGTTTTTTTATTTTTCTTTTTCTTTTCCTTTTTTTTTTTTCTATGCACATTACATTTCTGTCATGCTTTGCAGAAGAACACGATATCCCCAAAGAACCCAAAGAAGAAAAAAAATACTCTGACAGCAACCATTAGTTAAGAGTGCAATGAATAAACCCCTTGCACAAGAGTATCAGGACTAATTAAGATTCTGTTTAGCAGCCCTGGATGGAATGTTAATGTAGCTTTGACTAACTGGGAATAAGCAGGGGGAAAAACTGCATTTTAAGAGGAATGCTGGGGTGATAACATCTCTCACTTCTTCTGTCCAAGGTCTGCCCAAGCCTGTTACAAAGTCATTATCTCAAATTACTCCTGTACTTCATTTTTAGAGGGTTTGGGCAAGATCCCCTGGCGTTGAAGCGCTGCCTAGAGCCTCACAAAGCCAATACTCTCTAAGGGGATAAGGGCTGAATCAACCCACTATCTCTACCTTCGAGAGTTTGCTGGTACCAGTTTCTTGGACAAATACAGCCAGGATTCTGGAGGCAGATTAGGATCTATTGCTGGCGTCTCCTCACAAATCCCTAAAGGGTTTTTGACCCTTTGAAGTTTCGTCTATTTTGCTTACACAGAAGTTTACATGATTAAGTCAGGATTTTACAAGGCTCAACAAGGCAAATTTAGTCACCTCGGAACACTCAACACCAAAAAAAAGTAAAATATCCAGTTGTCCTGCTACTTGTTTAGTTCCAGAGATGCTAGCATACTGTCATATTTAGAGTGATTAATTTAATAAAATAGAAAAATATCTGCAAGACTGTTTCAGCAGGGAAGGGTAAAAATCCCCCTCCCCTAGATTTATATTATTTTATTTTATATAATTTTTTTCCAGAGTTTGATATAATATTCCCCCCTCCCTATTCCCAATGAGGGTTAATGCAGCTATGTTTATCAGAGTGGATAAAACTTCCTGAAGTCCTTTCCAGTCTTTTTAACATTTCCAGCCTGCCTTTCCTTCCTCTTATCCAGACAGTTACATTTTTTTGTCGTCGAGCAACAAGCCCCCCTAATCCTTCCCTCTGAAGTAAACTTTTAAAAATGCTTTACTTGTTAAAAGCAGCCTCACATAATGCAAATCTTCTTTTCCTGGAATGAGAGGGCTGGGAACTGGCAGTGTAAACAGGAGAGGAGGAGCAGAGCTCCTTCTCAGGGAGTAGTTACCTATTTAAAGAGGTCTCCCGCAGTCAAAGCGGGAGGGCTGTAGCCAGGGGCTGTGGCTGCATCTGGCCCACCCTACTCCCATGGCCTTTTGTGGAACACAAATCGACTCTTTCTCTCTCTCTTTTGGTCTTTCCTTCTCCCCCCTTCCCACCAGAGGGAAGATCACTCTGCTAACGAATTACTCCTGCAGTTATTATCAATAAAGGAAGGAATGATTTGTTGAATTCATCCTGCCTCTGAAATAACAGTAATAGCAATAGCAGTAGTAATAATAATAATAATAATACTTACAATACCTGGCAGGCTGGATCAGTGAGTAGCAGGGACAGCAAGGGCAATCAGGCAAGCTGCAGATTTCTCTTCCTCAATTGATTTATAATTGATGAATAGATTTTCTTGTGCAGCTGCAGTGTGGTTAAAATCTATTGAAGAGGTAGGTGTTCTGGAAGGTGTTATTTTGTACAAGAGACAGTTAGGAGTAACTGGGTGCGTTTATCAGCAGGAGATCTGAGCAAGCAACACGATTACATTGCTGTTAGTGGCTAGGATTCAACTTTCCATGGGCCTCCAGCACCTGCAGTCTCGTAGGTGACTCACAAGGAGATGGTTCCTGCCGGCTGCCGGCCACATGCTGCATCAGGGCATTGATCTGGCACAGACCTACCCACTTATTTTGGCCAGGAATGCTTTGCCCTCCTCCTGACACACTATTCACTGGTGCTGTGCTGGCAGAAATCAGTCAGGCCTGGTTTTGCAAGAGAGAGGGGAACAATGTCTTGCAGTATTTCTCTCACAGATTTTAAGGAAGTGGAAGGGATTTTCATACCTTTTAATATGGGCATTTTTCCTGTTCCAGTTATGACATTTCCCGCTGCCTGTAGGGATGTACCTGGTAGCTTGTGCATTTGCAATGTGTCTTAAAGAAACAGAACTTTAATGTGGTTATTGAGAGATATGCAAAGCTGTTATCAAGCCCCTGGATCGTGGGTGTTTACCATAGACCTGGATGAACTTTAGGACCTGGTCCCTGAGTGGGGTTTTTTCCATATGTTCTGGATTCAAATTGTAAACCTTGTGGGCTTTAATGTAATAGCTTGGTTTTTTGTTGCTCTTTGGGAAAACCAACCCAAAAAATCTATCATCGTAAAGGACAGGCCTCTAGGCATCAGGACCTCCCTTTGTTGCTTGTAAAGGGACTTAAGGCTATGTTCAAGAAGGAGACAAGGTGTAAATCGGATAGAAAGGTCTTCTTATGCCTTCTTATCTTTGAGAACACTTGGCTTCAGGATTGTATTTTTTTTTACACTAAACTCACCCTAGAAATCAGGTGCTGTCTTCCCTTATGTCTAGAAAGGCTTCAGCCTCACCAGAGATGAGAAGATTACACCTAACCACGTTTGGGATGCTGACCCCAGCATGGTGCCCCCTTGTCCTTGCAGGGCTCAGCTGGTTGCTGCCCTTCCAAGCAGGCCTAAACCCCCAGCCCCTGGCTGGAGGTTGTCACCCCTGCCTTTTCCAGCATGGGACGAGGTTGCTCCTGCTGGTGAGGGCACACCATAAACCCAACACAAAACCTCTGAAGCAGGGATAGAAAATGTGCCTTAAGCTCCCAGCCGTGCAGTCACGTCTCTGCGCTGCCTCTCCCTCTCCGGAGCTGAGCCTTTTTCTGCACAGCCCCATTAGGAGAGGGGGAGCAAGCAAGCCCCCTCCCACCCCTTCCCCCTTCTTTACCTCTCTGTGAGAGAGGGGGCACAGAGATTTCCCTTGAGAGGCAGGCTCCAGCATATGGACATTATCCTCCCTGAGCTTGGAGTTGTGTGTGCCTGTGACGGGAGCAGATTTAAGCCACATTTTGCCGCTTTTTGTCTTTCCTACGGGATATCTGCAGACAGGCGAGGTGGCTTCGTGTTCAGGGAGAGAGCTGCTCCAGGCAGCTGCTGAAATGCAGGTGAGGCCCAGTCCCACTGATGGGGTTGTAAGAGGGAGCGCGAGGGGAAAGCTGCGGGATTTAACGCCTGTCTTTCTCTTCCTGCTTGCTCTTCTGCTGCATGAGAAGAATCTTATTCTCAGCACATGTTTCTCCTGGGAAAAAACAACCCACTCCAAACCCAAAGCCTCCAGTGCCGTGCTCAGATCTGTTTCTTTCTACAGATCTGTTTCTTTCTACAGATGACGAGACTTTTTTTTTCCTTCCTTCTTTTTTTCTTTTTTTTATGGGTTTTCATTTGTCTCCTGGCTTTTAAACTTCTTTCACACTAAATTTTACACTGTAAATTTGGGAGAGGCATTAATTTATAAAATCATGAAGTTGGAATACTTGCCTCATTCCTCAATTCCACAATCTGGGCTTAGAAGTGAAAAAAACTCCTCAACAAAATGAACATGAGATTTCCCTCAAAACACTGAAATCTCACTTGACTTTAAAATATTATTATTCTCAGCAAAGCAACTGCATAATTACACTTCTGCTTCTCTGTGTTTAGTTGGTTATTAATGTCTGTAAGCTAGATCTTCCCTCTTCATTAGCCCACGCATTTTTTTTAAATTCTTGTTAGAGCTGCAAAATGTGCTTATAGAGGAATAAAAATCTAACTTATTTGAACTGTTTTCATAGTAAATAATTTGAATTGCAGAATATTATTGGTTAACATGTAAGAACACATAATTTATCTGTCTTATCTGAATATGGAAAGTTTGCCATATCAAACAAATTTTTAATTGTTTTTTACAACGATTACGAAGAACAATATAGTGGAATCCTCCCAACCACCATTGTGCAAAGCCCCTTCTGAATGACAAACACACATAATTCTACTTCAGCTAACTTCAGTGGGAGTTAAATACTCAAGACGTAACATTAAAAGGAAATTTTCGTTATCTGTGACGGCAAGAATGAAATTATAGTCCTGCAATTGACATAATAGGAAAAAAATGTTTACAGAAACTAATAAACAGAAAAAACCTACTCAGTTAAAAGCACATTTTTGGGGATGTTTCAGAGGACTAGAAACAATAAAAATGTCTGGGAAATATGGTCCATAATATCCTTGAAAAATCCATGCAGCTGAGTCCAATTTCTATTATTGTATACAGTCCTAAAAAACCTGGTAAAATTGAACAATTCATCTTTAAGTTATTTTAATGTAGCATGCATATAAAATTATTTTTGTTAGTGGATTAGGATTAGATTTGTGATTCTGAAGATAATAAGTCACAGTGTAAATCCATAGTAAACTTGTTTTCACGATAATGAAAGGATTGGACAACAGATAGATAAATCTACATTTTGTATCTTTACTTTTTTTTTTTTCCTTTTTCTTTCTTTTAATCTAATCCCTTCTATAATACCTGGGAATATTAAGTATGAATGCATTATGTGTTTGTGTGACTTGGTGGATAATACAGCTTCAGTCTTCTTCCATTATCTCGGTGTCATTACAATATTATAATAAAAGTATACATTAGATAGGCTGTAGAAAAATCAGATGTGAAAAGCAGCCTCTTTTAAAATATGTGAAATCACTCATCAATCAATACTGGGAAAACAGTTTCTAATATTGTTTAATTACGAGTTAGCTATTTTTGCATTTAAGGGTAATAGAAGAGTATACCAGTTCTCAAATTCAAAATCTAAAATGTACAGTTAAATAAAACTTATACAGAAAATACTATCTTTCTGGTGGATAATTGCTACCATGGATATCCACTTTTTTATAGAATGAAGAGAAGTCCAGCGAAATAAACCCTGCATGGTCATAGAAAAAATTATTTATTTTAAAACATATGGATAAGAGGCTAAAAGTAAGATCCCACAGCCAGTATTTATGTGATATCCATACTATCAACTGCTTGAACTGAAAGAATAAATGAGTTTTTTTAGATGTCTGGGTTTTGGTACTGTAATACATAGGATTCCCTGAACTGGCATTGTTCAAACTCCAGCTACCTCTGGAGCCCAGGACACTGAGGATCATGCCTCCAAGGCACACTTGGCATGTGACAAGGAAGGCTATTATCCTGATCCGGATCTGGGAGTGTTCTGGGATTTTCTGGAAGAAATCTGCTGTGGTGCACTCTTCAATCTCCATCTCATCTCTTATTGTTACAGCTTCTTTTCCAGTCTGTGTTTCCAGACGCAGCTGGTTAGTACATCACAGATCAGGTCAGGCAATTGCATTTGATGTGTGGGGGTCATATTTAAGACCCATATGTAAGAGAGAAGGAGATGGCTGAGGGGAGAGAGAGAGAGAGAGAGAAAAGAAAGAAAGACATCACTGCCTTGCAAATGTGCGAGGCACAAGCCCTGTTAAAGGGCAATATGTTGGGAATCAAATGCTATGAAATATGTCAGATCTGATATTTCCTCACATATGCTATTTCCACGTTTTTAAAAAGAGATAAAAATAAGTTGTGCTGTAACTAAGTCTTATCACCTATCATCCTCAGTAAGAATCCAGTATTTTGAGTATACACATCATCAGCTGAACTGAATGACTGATACATTTGGTAGCGTCAGACGTGAGGATCTGGGACTGTGCTGACTGCTGGGAGCTTATCCTGACTGCTTTCTTTTCACCTCATCTGTTGAAGCCATCAGATATTTCTGGAACAGCATCTACCACTGGCAGAGATAGACTTCTTGTTCCTTGTTACACAATCTTAGTCATCACAGCAATTATTTGATGTGGGGAGTAAAGAAGGGCAATTTTTGTAGTCTTCCTTTACTTTCCCTCTGGGGGGAAAGTAAATACCTAATATTGAGAACACTCTCAAGAGAAATGTGGTTTGTTTATATATAGGACAGTGGAGGCAGAAACCACAGTTTTACCAAAATCAGAGTTTTATAATGTTCAGCCAGGACTTGTCTATTTGCTGAGACAGAACTCTCAGCTCGTAGCTTAACATTGGCAATGCCCAAGTTAAAGGAAAGCTATATATTTGTGAAATATTTTTTATATTGAAAATGTGACATCATATTACTGTAGCTCTACATGGTTACACGTTAAACATATTAATCTCTTCAAATATGCTAATAATGCATGAATCAATACAGAAGGATCTATGAGTTGACTTTAAGGGAATACAGTTGCCTTTATCTAAGAATGTAAACACATTTAGAGGTATAATGGATAAACCATAATGAGATTAGGATTTCCATCAATTCATTTAAGATTTATGCTTGCAAATTTTGTTATACTCTGTAAGGTTCTTCTACATGAATCCCGTGTAAGGAAACAAAAAAATAAAAATAAAAAATCAAGGTATTCTTCATCCAACTATTCAGGCTTTATTGCAACACATAAAGAGAATGGGATAGACTTTATAGTAATTTGAGAAAAAGCTCTTCTAAATAAGATGGGTTTGTTTCTTTGTTCTTAAACTGTCAGTAAGTCAGGCTTTGCAGTTGTAAGTAACTACGTGCAGCAATATTTCAACAAGTCCATTCAATATATGACCTTGAAGAGGAACTTGGAGCACGGCAAGGTGTTCAAGTAATTTCCATCTCAGGACTCTGAAGTGCATTTACATTTTTACATGAGTATAAAGCGTTCCTTGGTTGAAAATAATCACTCATGTTACTCAAAAGAGACTGGCAAATTTGTTCAGAGGAATTTGGCCTGATGAGTTCTGTGTGAATTTAACAAGAGAAACAGATCATGGATTTGATGTGATTACATGCAAATGCAGGTAAAAGGAAAAAACTTTGAAACACACGCAAAATAACAATGCTGGCTGATTGCTAAAAATAGATCATATTCAGTGGAAACTTATATGTATATATATGCTGCAGATGGAGCTAAAAGTAAGATCCCTATTTAAAGATGGATAACATTTTCTTATATAAAATTCTAGTGTGGTTCTTATTGTTGTAATCCTTCAGACAAGAATTTTTTATGACTGATGTCAGCCTCGCACTGCATGTCTTGCTTTTATATAACAAGAAAGCTTCAACAAAACAGTTTAACTGTTTCCAGGAATGATTGGGAGAAATTGTTTGGTTTGCTAATGTTAAAAATCTGTGTGACCTTGCTGAATAAACTGCTTTACTGTAAATGATCTAAATTTAAGAAGAAGGTATCTTGAGGCCAAAAGGAGGTGCATTTTTTCCTTTCCCTGTAAAAATACACACCCATTTGGCAGAGTTATCATTGAGTATACTTGATATAATAGCTTAGAGTTTAATTATTTGTAGATTTCATCTGTGCTGTGTATGTTCAAGGCTGGCAATCTCAAA
The DNA here is from genome assembly GCA_013398075.1 of Notiomystis cincta. Lineage (NCBI taxonomy): Eukaryota > Metazoa > Chordata > Aves > Passeriformes > Notiomystidae > Notiomystis > Notiomystis cincta. Next base: position 114,939 of record VZRX01019380.1, on the reverse strand, counting down.
GCAGAGCTAAGCATGTCATTTCTTATAATTGTTTCTCTTATGTGCCTCAGTATCTCTAGAAGCGAGGGCAAGAACACTGTCTCTTTTTCTGCTCTCATTCTTCCTTTATTGCCATCCACATCAGTTCAGGGCAGTCTGAAGAAGGACAGATTAATCAGCCTTGAATTCAAAGTCTGAGTGAGGAGCAGAGCTGGGACAGGGCCAGATATCTGCAGGACTTGGGATCTGAAGGAAGAGGCAACTGGCTCTAGAAGAGGTCATAGATAAGGTCAAGCAGTAGAAACAGTAAAAAAAATAGGAAGAGAAGTGTGAACAGCTTGTCCAGAGGAAAAGATAAAGATGGAATATGATAGGTTAGAAAAGTGAAATGTGAATTGCCACCAAAACACATCATCTTTCAGGACCTGGGCTAGGATCCAGGATTTCTCTTTTTTAGAGTTCCTCTCCTACTTACTAAATAACTGGAGTGTCACCGGCAGTGTATATCTCTTATTCCCTATATCAGTGGGACCAAAATCACTGCTGATTATTCCCTTTTTCAAGTGAAAAACTTCTGCTGGAATTCAGATTCCAGTGCTATAGTCCACAATGTGAGAATTGGAAAGATTTCATATGATTAACATTTTTGTCAGACTGAGAAACAAAGAAGTGATTATCTTTTTTCTTCCCTAGGCCTTGCATCATCCCACTTGATTGTTTGCTGAATAGACAGATCTCTCAGAATGAGGCACTGTTTCAAAATTAGCATTCATTAGTGGGTTTTCTAACTTTTTAATGTTTGGCCTTGTAGCCCCAATGTTTTGTTTAAACTTGATTCTTGAATCAAGCAGCAAGCACTAGAACAAAATGACACAAGGCTTTTTGTCACTCCTCCATACTATGACTGTTNATAAAAAAAAATACATAAAAGTGTACATGTGCACATATATAGAATATATATATATATATACACACACACAAACAGAGGTATGTGTTGTCTCTCTTCATATGTCTTTTTTGTGGGCTGAGGATGGAAAAAAGTGTAGCCGGGAGTTACATAATCCTATAAGCAGTTGTGTTGGTGAAGTAATTTACTTTATTTGAGTGAGTACTGCCAAATCCAGCATGAGAATTTGTGACATTGATGTTATTCAGATGTGAGAGTTTCTAGGATTGCAACTACTGGCTGTAGTTATTTGGAGACTTTCTGTTTCTTCCAACTGTTAGTGCTGCAATATGCTGTAACTAACTGATTGCAGCAAGGTTCCATGCTAAATTTACACATACAGAGTTCCATATCTGTCCAAGAATGTATGCACATAGCTAGTGTCATTGTAGGCACTGAGCCATTCGTAAGTTTAAAGTTACTGATTTACATTAATATTTGTAGGATTTGTGCCTTGGTTAATTTGTCGTCTTCCTAAACGGGAAAGGGATATGGACAAGTCAGGGCTGAACTGACAAATGTGTTAGTCCTGCCAAAGCATTCATAGTGTATCTAATGCTTTCTGTGAGTCAGTTGGTCAGTCAGTCAGTGGTTCTTTCCCCAGAAAATTGCTCCTAGAAAGGAAAACAAGCCTAAGAACTTAGCAGCAGAGAGGGTATGTGTTAAAGAGGAATATATTCTTCTCTTGCTTTCTTTCAGCTACTCCAGAGAAATAAGACATAACATTATGTATATAAACTAACAAACATCTAACACTTGATGAGGTCCAAGAAGGAAATGAGATAATAGGAAATCATAGGAAGTAAAATGTTATGGAACTTGCAGTTCACAACTATGCTGATAGGTAGTCACACCAGCAAGAATTCAGATCTCTTTTTCACATATGTATATATATATATATATATATCTCCCTGTTTCTCCTGGTGTTTTACACAAATGCTGACACACATGTGCACAGACACGTCTCTCTGGCATAATGAGGATTGATTCTTCTGCAAATTACCAGCACATTTTGACCTCAGATGCTGTGTTTCAGAATGTTTGGTAATTTTTGATTAATATTTATAATACCAAAAAAATTATATCAAAGCATTTTTTCAATAGTCAACCAACAGCACTAAAAAAATGTCTATACTATATAAAATCCATCAATCTCAATAACTTATGTATCAGATCAGGAGAGCACTACTGCCTAAAAATTATGCCAGTTTTAGAAAGACAATTGAAATGTGCTTAAACAGGCCTGAACCTGGTAGTGCCTGTAACTCTACAGTTAAAAATTTCTTTAATATGCTCCTGTCTTGCCAATAGCCATGTTGGACTTCTTTGACACTGTATAATAAGCTTTAATATGTTCTAAAAAATAGGTTGTCTGAGTACAGGAAAGATTGAGATAATAAGCAAGACAAATTTAGGGATAGTTTGTCTGACCTATTGAGTGCCTGACTGTGCCATATGGGACAATGACCTCTGCTGCTTATGCCCTCTCTGACTGTCTCAGACAGGGACTAAGGGATGTAGCATCCAGGGGTGAATCTGGCTACTCCTGTTTGGAGATGTCTTTCTTTCTACTGGAGTCACAGGAAAAGAGCAGTCTTAGGCTGAGCCAATCCCCTGCCCCTGAAAGAAGGCTGGACTCTAAGTGGGCAGCATTGGGTAGCATTAACAACAAAGGGAAAAGGGCACAGAGATCTAAAATGTGTAGGAATGCACAGAACACATTTGGAGGATTTCTTCAAGACACCCAATTCATTTGGTCTGACTAAGGTCCAGGGGAAAATCAATTTTGCCTTCCCAAGTCTAAGGAGCTTGTGCCTGACAAGGGGAACTGGGGCCCAGCTCTGGGAAGGCAAGCATTCAAAACCTGCTCTATCCAGAGGGATGGGACGGTTGGGACTGCATCATTTACAGCACTGTTGCTCTTGGTTTCACTTTCACCCTCCCAAGTGCATTCCTCTAACAATCCCCTGCCTCAGGCAGCTGTTTATTTTGCCTTTGTCAGTCTTATTAAAAAAAAAAAGAAAAAAGATGGAAAATTATTAAATAATAGATAATGTCTCATAAATGTCCACTATAATATTGTGCTTAAATACCTTGAGATTTTAGAAGTTCCTCTTTATAAATGTTATCAGTGTTTTAAAAATCAGGTTTTCAAAGATCAGAGCAATTATTAGGCCATTTAGCTTATGCTGTTATGATATCCACTTATAGGAAAAATGAAAAATTACAGGAGCTGAGCAATGCGTACAAAAATTCAAATACTGTTAGAAAGTTTCTTAAATATCATCAGAATATTGGAAGCCTTGAGAAATGTAAAAGGAAAAAATAAGGCCTATCAGATACAGTATTTTGTGCTTTTCCCCTGGAATTCATTGGCACTATTATTTTTTATTACTTTACTACAGTCTGCTTTGTTGCTGATAGAATTGAGTTCTTCACTATTTCAGGTTAAGCAGTAAACCCCTACCAAATCCGAGGCATAACATGCAGTAGCTAGATGTGACACTTTAGACTTCTGTTAACTGATTAAAGTCAAGTGGGTTGTGCCAGTTTACAGACCTTACTAAAAGTTCATTGTAATTGTCAGAAAATCTCTCTTTTATTTAATTGAAATGTGGATGAAATTGTAAGTGGGGGTATTTTTTCATATTTAAAAAGGCCTGATAAAAAGAATTTGAGTTGTGACTTTTCTTGGCTCCAGAAGGGGAAGTGGCTAATGCCATGAGCATTTCAACTATTCAGGAGTATAATATAGTTAGTCAAATTAACCCATTTTACTTGTGAATGACAGATAAAGTTGTTTATGCATGCTATTGTTTGTCGGGATTGCTTGCTAAATAGCTTTACTAGAGAATTTAAACAATAATCTGAACACAAATGTGACTATTCAATATATTGTTTTATAGAATGAAATTCCTGTCAGAACCATGTGACTGGATATCAAAGTGACTTGACAACATTTTGGTGTTTTAGTTGAACTCTGTTTACCCGGGGGTTTTTTTGGTTGTTGCTCATTTGTTTGCTTGTGTGCTTTATTTTTTCTCTCTTTTTTTTCCCTGAAAAGAATGGCAAGTCTAGTTTGATCATTTGACAAAAAATATTTTGTTCATGGCTTACATTATGAAATGATTACAACTGTAGCTGAGAGGGAGGGTGAATTCACACAAAGTGAATATTTCTTGTTACACAAATCTGGAATATAGATCAACTGTAAGTACCAAACGATGAAAGTAAATCTGGAATATCTTACATCTCCTCTAGTAAAACATAAACAGATGCAAAATGTCCAATATAATATTTTTGGTCAATTTTTGATGCCCATTGTTCTACCTAAACTACCAGCATCAGGATGAGTTTCCTGTATACCGAGAATTCTATGTTGTGCAGCTTCACGATTTGGTTCTGAAGAATTTTATTTAACCTATGACCACTCTGGAATAACCCTCTGAGCTTTATATTACAATAGAACATAAAGAGGGTCCTGACAGCAGAAAAAAAATCATTTAGCTTATTTATTTAGTTTAGGCATTTGTATGTACTTGGTTGAGGCAAGACATCAAAATAAATCAACTAATTTGTGCCTTGGTTCAGTGTCTTTAAGGAGTTCTGTAACACTCTTAATAACACTAAGAAATAGAATCCCCTAAGAATTTTCTCTATAATTTAAACTTTTGTATAAGTTTGCTCCCTAGCTAAATCTCACATGGAGTGTTACCTTCTTTTCAGGACAATCATATTTCAGTAAATCCACACAGGAATATTAGTCGTAGTTCATTTAATCACCAAATCCTAACAACTAAGTATTCACTTCATTAAAGACACTAAAAAATTCTGGCCAGCTGTTTCCTGCCACTTGGCTGAGGACAAGGTGGAGAAAGACAAGCAATTCAATCCTCGGTAACTCTCAGTTGTGTTCAGCATAATTCTGCCATATAATTATACTTTCATAATTTTATTCCTAAACTAGAATCGGAATCCAAAGGGAGTTCTATGATTTATGGGCTTAAATTCTGACATGTTTAAATTCATGTTGTACATACAAAAATTTCCACAGATTTTAGTAATCAACTTAGACAAATACTTTGTTTTGTCAACTGTGCTTTCTCTTTTTTTTTTCTTTTTTAATAACTTTAAATTAAAGTAGTCAAATAGATTGAAGAGGGAGGTATAATTAACATACTATTTGTATATACAAATGATGGATTAGTTATTTGCTCTGTTCCTGGAAAACTGTTTCCTGTTCTGGTTCATCTACAAAATCCTGGAACATAAGAACTCTTTGTCAAAGATCAAGATGACTTTATTATGGTGGTTTTAAAACTTCTAGTGATTTTTATGCACTGAATGTAAAAAGAAATATTGATTACAACTGAAGAGTGACTTAAAAATATCCATTTGGTTGTATGAACAATCGGGCCTGTTGCCTAAGAAAATAAGTGCTAAGACACCAAATAATAAATCGATATTCTAAGGCCAAAATCTAAACAGACATAGATCAGTGAAGTTATACGAACTTCTGCTAAACTGTGCTTATTTATACAGCTGGGTCTGGCTATAGGGTGCTGCAAAAATGACAGAGTTACCCAATTTGATCATAATTCAAGAGAACTCTGCCTGGAAACAGAATTTAACATTCTATACAGCCCAGAGAAGATTAGGTATGTCAGGACAGGATCAAAACCTATCCACCAGCCCAGGAAATGTTGAGCAGGGCTGTGTGAAATCCTGCCCATCCCTGGGGTGCAAGCAGCCCAGCCCAGCCATTTGTGGCCACTTGTGCACTACATATTTGTATCCTCTCTCCAGTATAAGACTGTTGCTGATTTTCTTTGGAAGAATAAGCAGGATCCAGTCTTTTCAATAAAAGAAATCATCTGCTTACAGCCTAACAGCTGCAGAGCCAGCAAATTTTTGCAAATTTCCTTCTCTCCTCTTTGTAGCTCCTATCCCAGTTCAGTATCCTCAAGCCCTTGAACCAGGGGAGTGGGATGTACTGAGCTGTAGACTCTGTTCCTACTACATAGGCTAATTAATGGGAAAAAGTGCATTCATTTTGCCTTGCCCTGGGGTTTTAAAATCGAAGATTCTCATGATGCTGCCAGCAGCTTGATTTTATTAGCACTTCCCGGGCATACTCTGTGGGTTGTGATCGGAGTCAGGCAGCTCAGCCAGTAGGGACTCATTCAAGGGGCAAGAAAACCTAAGCACTTACTATAGCATCCCTCAGGGGAGTCAGGACTAATTTGGGATTCCTACCAGGTTAGTAAGAGAGGTGCCCAGCTCCTCATCTTAGCTTGAACTAGAACAAATCCTAACACTGTAAAGTTCACATTGCCTTCAGGGCCAGGCACCAGCCAAGAAAAAATTTTTGGTACTAATTTTGGACTTAAATTTAGCCTAAACTCTGCTCAGGTGTTGTTTTCCTAATGGGCTTGCTTCTTTAAACACATCACCTCAAGAGGTCTTCAGCATGTACTTATAAATTAGGCATAAAGCTTAAATGTTGCCTTTGAAAAAGGATACTTTACTCAACTTCATGAGTGTGGCCAGCTAGAGCTTTAGGTAAGGATCTTAGCAGGTAATGTACTGATTTCCTTCTGATGCACTTCATAAGTTTTGTGGTCTCATCTGCTCTTTTAGCTTTCTGTATATAATTCTTGGGGTTGCTTTGCTCTTGACTATATGGGTTTTGAGAAAGATTTCCTATTTTTCAAACAATATCCACATTTATTTTGTTTTTCACTGTTATATGGTGGAGACAGAAATTGTAACCCAATGCTTCTGTGGAAATTTCTAAATAAGTTTAACAAAGAGGAAAAGTAGGTAGGTGGCACTAATAGTAATCTGAAACTACTGCATAGACTTTTGTTTCTCTCTTGTAGTTATTGAGCTTATACTTACCTACTTGCAGCAAAGATGAGCATCACAGGTAAGTGCAATAGTATTTGCTCAAGGTTTCTTTTTTTTCTTCAAATCTCATTGTAACGCTGTAGTTTTTCCTATTGCTGCTGTTCATTTAATCAGCAGTTTCATCTCAATAGGCTTTCATGCCCTGAACAGATATGAGGGCTTACAAGGATCAGATGGTATAAGGATAAAAAGCTGGGAGACTTGCTGACTGCATAGATGAGCCAGAAAACTGCAAAGCTGTCACCTGCAGTTTGCTAAAGCCTAGGTGTTCTCAGAACAGAACATCGCCTTACTTTCCCAACAGGACAGATAAAAATGCAGAAATTTTGAATATGTCTTTCCTTTTTGGATCTTTCTGCTTCTCTGAAGAGAACTTCTCAAGCAACCTGAATGGTAATGATTGAAAAAAAAAAAAAGTTAGTTTTGCTGCTGGATCCCTGAAGGAATTGAAGGAGGTTTAACAGCCTTTAGTCAGGTGCTGAATTTATTGTACTCTGTGAGTGGGATAGTTAGTCTCCTTAGCCTGAATCTAACTGCAGCCACTGAGCAGATCAAAAAAACTGTCCTTCAAAAAAACTGTCCTGGAACATGTAAAAGAGAAAAGAGTCTTTTATCTTGCACAGGTACGTGCTCTGCTGAGCACTCTGTCAGATCTGTGACAGTCAACAGCAAACAAGGAACTGCAGCACAGAGCAAAAGTTGTCATTATCAACTGAGCCATTCCTTCCAAAAACAAATGGAGAGAGGTGCCACTCCTTATTTTACAAAATGCATATTGAGAAAGTAAGAGGTACCTGCAAAACTTCCAGTGACTCTTTGCTAAATTTATGACCTCTGACTAAGCATTGGGTCTTGCCAAGGAGGAGACAACTTTTGGTGTGCACAGCGGGACTATGGGAGTCTAGGAAGCTCCAGTTCAGAAAGTTCAGATCCCCACAGGTTTTTTGTTCTACATTTGATATCTGACTGGCAGACATTAAAGTATAAGATAATCACCCTGAACTCCTTCTACAGTCAGTAGTGGGACAAACTGTGTCTCGAGAGCCTCAGCTAAAAGCCAGAGGATTTAGATGCTTGCAGTTTCCTAGATGCACAAGGAAGCACTGAAGGCACGGATGTTGTTTTACAGAGCTGGGTTCTAGTCACACCCTCACAAGATGCAAGCACAGGCCAAGTTGTGTAACTTCTCCAGGCTCCTTCTGTCCTGAGCTGCAGGGGTCTCTGAGGTAGGTCAGCTTCCCTTCTCATTTGTTCCATGGTTTCTAGGAAGATTTCCACCTGGAATAAAGTTTCCAGGAACACAGATACGAATGTCATTAAAATCAGCAACTAGTTGAGATACCCAGGCTGTATAAAACCTGACAGTTGTCAGATTTAAAAATTAGAAGGTTATCAGAATTACAGAGAGAGATCAGAGGCCTTGACAAGGTTAGAAAAATTAAGAAAAAGAATAGGAGCTATAAAAATGAAATATTTGCATTTTCATGATTAATTTATTAGAATAAAGAAAGTTTTGCTTTTCTGAGTTCACTGTGTTTTAATATTTCTTTGAATATGGCTTCAATATCAAAGAGAAAGGAAAAACACCCACCAAAATATCTCACCCCAGGTATTTTTTATGGGTGTGAAACTGTTGTATCACTCACCGTTTGTCCCTCCAAGTGAAGGAAGGTGGTCCTGTTCAGTTGATGGGTGAGTCAAACTCAGTGGGTGCAATTAAAGCTTGTAGAGGCCTGTGAGGGATAACTACTTTTTACCATGCTTGTCACCTTGCCACTCACTATCTGCATGGAATGATCTATTGCTGCTGCTGTTGCTGACAAAAACTGCTTTTTTTTCCCCCCCACATGCTTGTCCTGCCCAACAGCATCTGTTTTTGTTCAAAGAGGCCTATGCCTTCCCTCACCTTGATGATCCGTTGCTGTATCTTTCTGGCAAAGAACTCAAAAGATTTTGCCAGAAGGTTGCACTCAATCAATCCTGCCTTTAGGGTGTCCTAGAAGCGCTTTCTTGGATCACCATTGCTTCCTCTTTCCACACTCCAGTTCCCTTCATAGGAGGTGCTTGAACATATGTACATCGTTGATTCAAGCCATATGTCCAGCCCATTACACCTGGGCTTTCCATGTGGATATGCTGCAGGAATTTATCACTGGTCAGTTTAGTGCAGCATCTGACTCAGAGCAAGACACATAGGTGCCTCTGGTGGAACTTCTCCAGCTGGCAGATGCTCTTTCTATACTATATCAAAATCCTGCCTCTGTTTAGCACAGCGGCCTTTTACAATTCTAGTCTGTATTTCTAGTCTAATCTGAGACTGATTCCATATTTACTTAGTAAAGCCAGCAGAAAATTCCCCTTTTTCTATGAATGCAGGAAACTACCTCTCCACAAACACAGTCATTCAACACAATTTGAGTGTAGGTGAACCCACATGCAACAAACAGCTCAGTTTCACCGTGTTTAGTGGAAGAGACAGTGTATTCTTCTCCATGTTGATTGACAAATTGTTTTTTCCCAAATTTATGATTAGTCTGATTTTTTCTTGTTTGTCTTGGAAGTAGCACATTTGTTTGTTAAGAAGATCTGAATTCTGGCTGATGTGAGCCACCACTGTGCAATGATGTGCATGCCAGCACTCTTATGTGCTATACTTGGTGGCTTCTGTTTGGTGTGCAGTCCTCCTGCTGCTCAAAAGTGAGTCCTAATATTTAGGCTGAGGTTGCTTTTGTTTTACCTGACTCCTCAGAATAAAATAACATTTTCTCAATTAAACACATCAAGGAAAACAGAGAACAACAATCCATTTCAAACCCAGTGATTTACAAAAACAAAGTAAGAGACTTTCAGGGAGGATCTGAGTGGCATATGGTCTAAATAGAAAAATAAAGGCAGAAGGATGAGGAAGGAAAAAAGGGGAGAATTAGTTCAAAGAGATGGATGTGGGTGGTATAAATGGACAGTGAACACAAGGGGGAGGAAGTTGAGGTTAAAAAATAAAGAAAGAAGCCTCTCATCATGGCCCTTAGGAAAGAGGTGAATGAAATTACACCACAACAGTCAAAGCACTGCATAAGCAAGAAGTTGCACTTAAAACACACTTAAGTAAAATTAAAGGGAGCTTCAGTTCTGGAGGGACTGGTGGTAAGAGCCTCTCAGAAATATTCTCCCAAAGAAAATATTTAAGTACTGAGCATAAAAGATATATTAAAAGGTAGGTTAAATCATGTCCTGATATAACAGCAGAGAGACATATAGTTTGACTTTTTTCTAAAATTAGGAGCTCAGTTACCTTTGTGTACCTTAAGACCAAAGCCTCTGCAGTGCTAAACCTCTGTCATATTAATCTCTGTGTTGCCAAATTTTCATAATATATTTACTAACAGAATGCCAGATTCATCACTGAATTAAGTCAGCTTCACATCTGTGTATCTAATAGAATTTGATCAATGAATCTAGAGGAAGAAATGGATCAGTGGGTTGTGGTTTGTATGCTTAAATATTTGAGGTTTTTTATTTCCACATTGGCAGAAGTTTCAAGAACTACTTGAAGTTCTGCAGAGTCTGGACTATGGCTATGCTAAAGAACAGCTGATACAATAACTCTTTGCATGCATTGCATTACAACAAAATATTCAAGAATGCCTTAATGACAAATAAACTCAAAGCATTTGTCTTGGTCTCTTTTGTTTTAAATAATAAACAAGACAACATCATGTTATGAAGAATCTAATTGAAGATTTGGAAAAAGTAATTATAATAACCCAACAGGAGTTCCAGGGTCTTTTTGAAGCAACATTGTTCTTGGATTACAAAACACTGATAGAAGTCTCAATGCTGTAAGCCACATGAAGAAAGGAAACCCCAAATTAAGAATGATAATTACAAATCAGAGGCACTTCTTCTGCATCTTTCTTTCATCAAAAAATGCCAACTTGGCCATTTAAAATACATGAAACAGTGTTATCAGAATTTTTTCCCATGTGAAATGTTTGCATAGGAGATGTAAAAACTAATGCATGCAAGTACAATATTTGAGCATGCAACACCATATCACAACCACTTCGAGGAACCAGATGACTGCTTTCTACAGCATTCTGATTTTAGAATGGTCCAGTTCCACAATAAGCTTGTCTTTTATAACCAAAGAAAGCAAAAAAATCAAAAGACATCTTTTCCATTTTCTCTTGCAATTTCTAAGTATTTCTTGCAGATGTTCAAGTGTTCAAAGAATAATTTGAAACTGTAATCTGAATCTACTGGAGGAAGTTTAAAATATGTTGACCAAGCTGTTCCATATTGCAGAAATCATGTTCTTATGATTAGGAAGGATCAAACAAAATAATAATCCAAAGTGACCGAACCATGTCTCCTAAAAAAATAAATTCTAAATCCACATACAAGCACATGGATAAAATAAAAAATATTTGTAAGGAAGTGAGATTGCATTGATTGCAGTTTGAGTTCAGATGTAGCTACAAAGAAGTAGGTTCCTTAACATGGATTTAGGAACCTAACTTTAGGCATCTAAGTTTACAAGGGGCTAGTACCTTGTGATAGGAAGCTGTTGTACAAGCTTATAAAGATATCTGTGAGGAGATATGTCTGAAGGGAAGGCATTCTTGTTTCGATTAGTGAAAAACATAATAACCATGTCAAAATATTCTCAGACTGAATGCCATAAAGTCTACATTAGGCATGGAGATATAAGGCCAGTTGCTACATTCATTTTAATTTTGGGAAAAGAATAGAGTAGTTGGTAAGTTGTTTTGAGTAAATTTTCAACAGATCGGAGTTTGATTATTTTGGAATTAGAATTTTAGGGTTCTGGCTATAGCTTTTTTTTTTTTTTTTAATACAGAGGAGCTAATAAATTACCTTCTATTAATTTTTCACTTCTGATTTTCTATATATTAAACAACACAAAGCTCATTCATAATTATGCAATTAAGTAGTACGGCAGCAAAGTATGAAGAGCAGAGAAATAACTTGAGATATATACAAATCAGTTTCTGAGAATTCTTTAATACCTCTGAACATATAAAGTGAACTGTATGTAAAGAAAAACCTTTCCATGAAAATGCACAGGATATAAAATTTCTATGCAACATCCAAAAAAGTCCATGTTGCCTTATCTCAGAAATAAAACTTACTGTTACAATTTAAGCAAATCTGTGAATGATATACTACTTCATTCCTCTTGGTTTGATACTATTTAAATTGAATTTAATAAAAATTTAAGGACACCTGTGCTTAGTGCAAGGAATATTTCTAGAATCATAGAATCACAGTATCAATCATATAATTGATTTGGAAGGGACTTTGAAGTTAATCTAGTTTCAACCACCCTGCCATGGGCAGGGACACCTTCCACTAGACTAGGTTACTTAAAGCCCCATCCAACCTGTCCTCAACCTGGCCTCAAATACTTCCAGACACGTAGTAGCCTATTCCAGTGTTTCACTACTCTCTGAGTAAAGAATTTTCTCCTGTCATCTAATCTAAATCTACCCTCCCTCCTTCAGCTCAAGGCCATTCCCCCATGTCCTATCATTACATGCTTTTGTAAAAAGTTTCTCACCTGCTTTCTTGTAGGTCCCCTGTAGGTACTGGAAGGCTGCTGTAAGGTCTCCCTGAAGCCTTCTCTTCTCCAGGCTGAATGGTCCCAAATCTTTGAGCTCCATCCCTCTCAACATCTTCATGGCCCTTCTCTGGACTGACTCTAACAGGTCCATTTCTTTCTTGTGCTGAGAACTCCAGGCCTGTGTGCAGCGCTCCAGGTGGGTTCTCATGAGGGCAGAGTAGAGAGGAAGAATCACCTTCCTTGACCTACTGGTCACTCCTCTTTTGGTGCTGCCCAGGTCTGGGCTGTGGGCACATATTGCTGCCTCCTGTCCAGCTTTTCATCCACTACAACCCACAGTTCTCCTCCACAGGACTGTGTTTCATGAGTTCTTCTCACAGTCTTTGCTCATGTCTGGTGCTGTCCCAGCCCCGGTACAGCCTGGTCCTTCTGGATGGCATCCCTTCCTTCTGTTGTGTCTACTTCTCCACCAGGCTTCTTGTCATCTCCACACTTGCTGTTTCTGTCTGTGTCTTTGATAAAGGTATTAAAATGTACCAGTCCCAAGACAGAAACCAGAACTCTGATCTCACTCTGATAGGTGAGGGGCACCACATTTCACCAGGCTTCCACCTGGAAATAGAGCCATTGACCACAACTCTCTGACTGCACCCATCCAGCCAATTTCTTATGCACTGAATAGTCCACCCTTCAAATCCTTGTCTCTCCTATTTGGAGAAAAGGATGTCATGTGGGACCATGTTGAAGGTCTAACAGAACTGTAGGTGGTCTTCACTTATTGACTGTTGCAGTCACTCCATCATGAAAGGCCACACAAATAATTCTAGGTTACTGTCACCTCTAGGTACTTCAGTTTGACTGTTTTTAGTGTAAGCTAATACTAATTCTGAGGCTTTTAAAAATTTACTTTATCTGAAAAATATTTGTTCTTAATTCTAAGGCTGCATTGAAATTCTAGGTTAATTTTTCATTCTTTAATGGCTCTGATGTTGTTATTCTGTCTGATTAAGAGGAACCATATGTTTTAAAATTAAAAAGCAGAAAAGCATGGGTGTTTATCCCTTTCTTTTCAGAACAAGCATGATATCTCACTCACACCTCTTTTTTGGATATGTATGTATGTATATATTTATCACAGTTACTTAGGAGTTTTAGCTGAGACCTGGTTTGCTGTACTTCAGATGGGACAGCTTTGTTTTTTGGCAAAGCAGCTGAATGATATCAAATTCAGACAAAACACTGGAAGCTAAATTAAGTAACATGGTTTTTTTACCATTTGGGAAATTTTATGTAATGGACAATTTTACTGCAAGTGGATCCTACCAGAAAAGTGTGAAGGTGTTTTTCGTTGTTGTTGTTGTTTTGTTGTTTTTTTTTCCTTTGGTGGTGGTGTTTTTTTGGTTTGTTTGGGTTTTTGTATGGCTCACTATGACTGATAGTATTTTATTTACTTGTGGATTTTACTGTGGCACATTTCCTTCAAGAGGAACTGTCTAGGGTTGGGAACTGCCCTTTTCCTGGAGAGCTCTGAGCAGGACAACTTTGCCAGCTGAGCACCTGAGCATTTGGAGGACAGCAAGGAGTTTCTCCACAACTGGGAAGAGCAGGGAGCACACAGAGAGCAAGGCCTTGCAGGAGGCACAAGAAAAGCCTGCTGAAGGAATCAGAGCACTACTTCTGCAGATTTCCAAAGGCAACATATTGGGTCTGAGTCTAGAGGACATCACTGATGTGCATATATGTAGGGGGTTTGTAAGAATGTTTTATTCTATCTTTTGCAGTTTGGATTTTATCTATTGTAAAACAATGGTTGTCATCTGTCCCAGTGTAACCATTCCTTGTGTTTAAAGACAACAAATAAAAAGTATCTGTAAACACAACTCCTAATTTTATAAGACCTTTGATGCTTGCAGTTTTACAACAAAGTTTCTAAAACTTCTAGTTGTGAAGATAATTTTAAAGTTCTGCTAGAAGCTTGCAACTGATGGAAGACTAAAGGTTATGATACTACATTATAATGAAAATCCAAATGTATACTTTCAAAGAGAAATATGCTTAGCATTTGCTGCCATTACTTTCAGCATTAAGTTTTGGTATGAAGAGTCTCTGGTGCTTGCCAAGTTTTTATAGGCAACCTGTGGTTTGCAAACCAAAGCAAGAAATATCCCATTTCCTGACCTTTGCCTTTGTTTTTTGTTCTCACACACAAAGTATTTGGGTCATGAGAGAAATTTTTAATATTCACCATTAGGCTTAGAGTCTTTCACAGTTAATGCATGACTTTCAACTTAATCTTGCTTTTCTTTAGTATTTGTTCCTGGTGTTTTTCTTTAAAATGTGTTAAAGTCAGCTGACATCCTTCATAGGTACAAAAAAATAGTCCTATGAATCTGAGTTTGAAAGAGGTTTTCCTCTTGTGCTATTTTCTTTTTGTATTTTGTTTTTATAAGTAACCAAACTGTGTGTTGCCATCAAATACTAACGCCAAACAAAACCACAACATTTTAAATAGGAATTTACTTAGTACACACATACATAAAATGTGATTCTAGTACACTATTCAGTGTTTTTAAAATAAATGTCTGATAAAACAGTAGTTTACTCTGTTCCAAGGGTTCCTTTCTGCTGGTGATTTGTTGCACATCACACTTGTTTATAATCAGGATGCTGAAATAAAGGCTACTGTACCCTTTACACAGTATTTAGTTTGTGATCTTCACAAAAGTAGTAAAATGATTTAATAGCAGAGAGCTATGATAGGTAACTTGTAATAACAACCTCATTGCTTTCATAATACATGCTGCAGAAAATTTGCATATAACATAATTAAAATAAACACATTTCCCACTATATTTGAGTGTGTTTTTTCTTATAGAAAAGGCCCATTCATTCACAGGTCAAATAAGCAGAGTAATTTGATTTCCAAATGTTTCTTTTGGGTCTTTGTGCTTTCTCAGAAGATTGCAACTCTCTCTCAGATAGAGACCCTGATACTTCTTCCATGGCTTTTTACACTGGATTTGCTTTTTAACTTGGCCTACCTGCAGATATTAGTGTTTGAGTCGTGTTGAAGAGCATAGCTTTTCCCATGGGCTTTTCTGGTGTGAGATTTGACCATAGTTCAGTGTTGGTCATTACTACATTTCTGTGCAAAACTAGCATTTCTACTATGCATGTTTCTTGGAGCAGTTCATTAGTACTTACTTACACTTTAGAATAGAAATGTGACACTTAAATTGACTTAAGTAACTTGTGGAAGTACAAATAGGTCTAATTTATATTACTGACACCTAGCACAGGAGTTTTCTGTCATCATTTATTATTTCACCATGTTGTTATCTTAAATAACCCATGGCAATGTCAAATGAAAAAAACATGATGTATTTTTGCAAACTCTCATACAGGGGGAAAATTGCTCAAATAATATTTGATTTTAAAGAAACCCAGTCAGCTGTATCAGAATGTCCTAACACCTCTCAGTGATTGCCCTTAGAGGAAAAAAAAACCCAACAAAACCCAAAACAACTGGCCTGAAGCTGAGTTCTGGTTTTGTAAAGGATCTTTTCCCTAAGAATAATTGTACTTACCTGGAGAACACATTTCTATGCCATTGGCCAAGACCCAGTAAATACCCTGATACCTGTTGGGCTTTACATTGCAGTTTTCAAACACACACTGGATTGTTGTGGATTCAGACTTTGACTACAGTTAGTCTGAATTATAAATAATTTCACCTCAGTTCATACATTTTCTTTAAGATTAGAGTCCCTCCTAGTCTGATTGATCTATTTCCTGGGACCCCTGGAGCTTAAGTACAGTCATTGCAAAATCAGATTTGTAAAATGTTAGGTATTTTCCTCATACTAACTCCCAAATGCATCCTCCATCCTCATTGTTCAGACAGATTATTCTACTCTTTATTGATGAAAATAATCCATACTGGTATTAACTGATATTGTAAGAAAAATATTCACAATTATTTTAAAAAACGATCAAATGGCAGTTTGAATTTGATGCACTTGTATCTCACATATTTGTTCTACATGACTACCACTTTGACCTAAGATTTATTCCTTTGAGTGTTCACTATAATTAGAGAAGAAATTAATTTATTAAAGAAAGAAAGCTCAGTTTTATTTCAATAGAGATAGGAAGACTCTAGCAAGATTAGATGATCCAATAAGAGTACAGAAACCAGATCTTGGAGTATGGGTGACTTCTCACTAACCCTTACTAACAAACAGAAAAACGATTGTTGTGAGAATTCTATCAAATACTCATTCTCAACATAACTCATAGATCAAATATGTCACTACACATGTCCACCTAGAAGTGCCAGATAAAAAACCAGTCAGTCATGGTTACCTGCTTGCAGATGGTTCAGTCTTTGAGGATGCTCTGAAAGTGGCAAGGTACAGGTGCCCTTCACCATGGAGAACAGTTCTGAGTAGTTTGTCAGGATTATGTAGCATCACATTAAACTGTCTGATGATTATGTGAGACAGTCAGGTCTTAAGTGCTAACACAAGGTTTTAGAATACTTAGCTAAACATATCATCCCCTTTTTGAATAAAACACTGTTTACTAGTGTTTACTTACACTATTACTCTCTTAGGAGAAATAAATACCTGGATGAAAGCCAGGCAGTTTTAATTTAGCCTGAGATCAGCAGAGCTGATGATCAAGGAACAAGTGCAACTGTATAATGCCAAAGAGGAATGAGTTAAGGTTTTGCCTTTGTAATCTGCTCACTTACATTTTGAGCATAGTTCTTGGAAAGCAATGCAAGTATCAAACTATTTCCCTCACTGTGCCCTCCTTATGTCCCCATGGTCCAGCAGAGCCTCACAGGTATTTGTGCATGATGTCAGTTTTAAATAACTGCAGAATTGCATTTCTGTCTTTTTAATTTTCTTTTTTTTTTTCACAAACTATGCAGCAAAAATGGAACTATCTTAAATTTCATTATCGATTTTTATAATATTTTCAAAATATGTTTATTCATAGAATGTGTGTATAAAGGTTATATAAACTTTAAAAATAATAGCAGATCCAATTATCTCAGTGTTTAAAAAACAGGTAAAATAGGTAAAAATGCATAAACTCTTATATGTATATATACAGTAAACACTTGATAGAAAAATGGAAAAATGCTGTTTTCTGAGATTTTGATTCAACTATTAACATATCAAATACAAGCATATCCTGCTAATAAACCAACATCAATTTAGAAAAAAACTTCTATGAGAAAATATTACTTTTATTGCACTTGAACATTTTTATGGGAAGTTAGAAAGCAATATGTTCTTACTTTATTTAGAATTTCCAACCTTATCATGTTTCTTTGGAAAATTGTACTGCCAGCAATCCACATTTTTATTTCTACTTAATTTTTACCCTATTTTGACAACAAATATAAAAAAAATGAAAAGCATGGAATTATTTATTTTTAAATTTCTATATTGTTTTTCCTGTTTTCCACTGTGGAATTTTCTTAAGATCAGAAAAATTGCTGATAGGCAAAGGAGTAATAAAAATATACAGTATTATTTGTATCTTCATGAAATCTGAAGGAAAAAGAGAAAAAATACAGAATTAGAGAAATGAAGCAGGGAAAATAATCTGAAAGGAGTTTTTTTATAAATTTTATTATTTTGTGTTCTTGTAAAAGGAAGAAATCTTTTTCCAAAAGAAAAGGAAAGGGTGCTTCACCTTCATCCAGTCATTTGAGAGTTCCTCGCTCAATTGTGATTCCTGAATATTAAACAGCTTCCTTGTATTTATATAATTTTGCTACAAGGCATCCCACTTTTAACTACATTGCTCTTGGAAAGATTACCTTTTTCTCTTTGAATCTTCTTTTTTTTAGCTCCTGGTTATTACTCTTCAAGTGACAGCAAATTGACCACTCCTGCCAACTCTTTCCATCCCAAACATGATTTGACCATACTTGCTATTGTTTGTTCATTAATTTGTTTATTTTCTAAATTAAGGAAACAGAATTACTTTTTTAGTGATCCTTATTCTTGGCTGTTCTTGCCCTGCTCTGAACCCTTCCCAATTCAGTGATCCATGAGAAGGAGGGACAAGAAGGAGGGACCTTTTACCATTCAAGATATGAGTCAGATATGTGTTTACTGAGTGACATAGTAAAAAAAATAACATAGAAAAACATATATATTTTTCTTTCTAATTCCTAATGACTGATTTGCCTTTTTGACTGCCAGAGTGTGTCAAGTTGATGTTTTCGTAGATTTTTCCATCATAACCCCAAGATTTCATACTTTAATGACAGTGGTCAGCTCAGGGACCATATCTTTAAATAGAGAGGTAGGATTTATTTTACCATTGGTATCAGTCCAGATTTATCAAAAGTAAATTGTTATGGTTATTTTTGCTATTGTTATTGTTATTGTTATTGTTATTATTGTTATTATTATTATTATTATTATTATTATTATTATTATTATTATTATTATTATTATTATTATTATTATTATTATTATTGTTATTGTTATTGTTATTATTGTTATTATTATTATTATTATTATTATTATTATTATTATTATTATTATTATTATTATTTATTGCCGAGGTCCTGAATCACATGACATTCTTTTGATGTTCTTAAGAATTGGTCATGATTTTACTGTCCCTAGTAGTGTCATGAGAAAATTTATCACCTGATTATCCCACTTCCAGAGACAAAAGAATGAGCCCTAGGCTGACCATTCATGATTCCATCAAAAAAGCCTTCTTCCATCATAAGAATTAACCATCTCTTCCTGACCTCTGTTTCCAGCAATACAGTATTTATCCATTCCATAACCTCTTTTATCCCATGACTACATAATTGCTTTGAAAAGTTCTAGGATGTTCATAGAAAATATCTTTATCTTCCTATATCTAAACTCTGTTGTTGAACTCTGTAAAGAAGTGTCACATGACAAATTTTACAGTTCTAACAAGAACTAAGTAATTCTAATAATAACTGAAAAGAGGAAGGAATTGTCACTATGTTTGCGTAGAAGAAAATGAGATGCTTCTCCAATAAAGTTCAATGTACTTACTGAAAAACAATTGTTATATTTTATTTTAAAAGCTTCTCATCATGCTACATGCCTACATCTCTTATGTAGGCACTGTCTTCAATTTAGACTTTTGGACAGTTAGATATACTATCAGGTCATTTCCTATCCTGTACAAAAATTCAGTTTCTTCTACTTAAATATTAAATGCTTTATTTCTGGTTAATTATTATCCCATGAGAAACTTTGTCTAGAATAATTTGAGATGATTTTTCTATGCAACAATTGAGGAAATGAAATATGAATCTATACTGGACAGGGTTCCCTAGCAGGAACAAATAGAAGAAACTTCATCACAAAAATGGGAGTGTCATAAAAAAAACCCGGAAAAGTGCAAGCTGGATCTGTAAGTGTTAGAGACAGCTGCATATAAGTAGTGAGGAGAAGACTAATGTCAAATAGAAGCCAAGTAAATACAGCCAAGTATATTTAAAATTATAACTGGAGATAGTTAAAGGATTTTCTCTAGGTCATCACTCATTGACAATTTCTAGAAAAAAACATACGTTATTATAGTACCGGTAACATGAGAATTCACTCTTTTCCAACTTGACCATATCCAATTATGTTGTGCTTTCAGCATTCAGCTGTTTTCCTTTTTGCTTCACTTAAGACACAACATCTGGAGGGCCTCATTAAATGAAGGTTAGATAATCTACTAATGAACTATTTAATTAGGAATTCACCAGCGGGAAAAGTACTAAAGCTGTTATTTGTCTTTACTCACACTTATTAGCAAGAGAAAAGAAACCACAGCAATAGCTGGAATATTTTTTCATATTTGAAAAAAATGCTTTAAACCAAACTTACTATAGTGTTTCTAACTGCAGAGGGAGTTAGAAAATTATTCTATTGAGGTATAATTTAAAATAATGTAATAAAGCTGTAAAACAGTTTATTTAGCTTCTTTCTGACTTTAGATGATTTTGGCATTCTCTTAGCCATCCTAAAAATTTAAGAAACAATAAAAGGCATTGCTTTTACAAGTTATTTTTCTGCACTTTTCATACTAGCATCAGAAAGAAAAATATTTTCCTAACTTTTTATACAAGACATTAAATAATCTTTGACGGTGAACCTGTAGTGCACTCGTCCTGGACTACTTTAGCACGTATTTCAATCATACTATCACCAGCCTGATATGAAATACTCCTCTCTGTAATGAAGGTGTCTGTTTTGGTGAGAACACTGAAAGAGGACCAGTGCTGGATGTCTTCCTAGATGACTGCTTTTGTTCAGTATCAGCTGGGTTGAGACTCTCAACATGTTTCACTTGTGATCTTTTAAAGCTGTCAGGGCAGAATGATTTTCAGTCACTTTGCTGTGCAGTGGATTTAAAATCATGTCCCCAGAATAGTATATTAATACATTAAAAAGGCAAAGTATTAATCTAATGCACTGTCTTGTCTCTTTACCCATAATTTATAGTATGACTATCACAAGATTATGGCGATTCTCCAATGAAACAAAGTACTTATATTTTGTTCTCCATAAAGCATTTCACTGACTGCTACACTTGCTATTTCAGTGGGTTATTCTGTATAGGGCAGAATGGTCAACCAAATTTACTTAAATAATTAAACACAAGATGAGCATTTATTTTCATTATTGTTATACTTTTGATATGAACTTAATTATGTGAAGTAAATCTAAGCATTAGTTGGAAGAAATAATTTTCCTGGGAAATTAAAATATGCTCCTTGTACAGTGCTGAGTTTCAAGAAGGTCAAGAATGTTTTAATGTGAAACATCCTCAATTCACTTCAGGTTTTCCTTAATAGCTTATCTAGACAGATAGCAGAAGAAAACCACTCTGTATGGAATAGAAAAATGATTTTTCTCTTTGGCAATTGTGATGGAGGAGATTCTGTGTTCACTTGTTTGTTGGTGTGTCCATCTAGCAACTACAAAAAAAATATTTGTGTCTGAAGTATCTCAAGTAATCTCAATTAATGTGTTTTATAGTCAGGGTTTTGTTTGTTTGTTTGTTTGTTTGTTTTTTTATTGTTGTTGGGTTTTGTTGTTGGTTTTTTTTTACCTTATGAGTTTGTTCTATAAAATTTACTAGGCCAAGACCCAGGGTATTTTAGCTAAGGAGTTCCCAACCTTCTCTAAAATGACTAACTTCTACATTGAATTTTAGGATTTTCTTAGAATGGTTTTTAAAAATAAGTCACTCATGCATCCACTGAATTTCATGGTTACTTCCCAGCAGCATGAACATTCCCAGAAACCTGGTATTTTAAAAGAAAGTGGATTTAACTTGTTACTCTCTGGAGCAGTTCTTTGAAGTATTATGGGCAAACTGTGGAGCCTCTACTTGTTTTAAGCATTCATGTCATCTGAAAAGCAAAAAAACCTATGAACACAGAGTGCAGCCTATTTTCTGTCAGTGGCTGAAATCTGTTGGTATTTGTGGTTGTATACATGTCAGCACAGTTTAACTTAAATGTTTGGTGAGACAGAGGCTGTGTATGTAGAATCAAATGACAGTTTTAAATTTGGAGGCTTGAATAATACCCTTCTCTGCTCAAGCTATATTATTTCTTATATAATGGAACATTTTTATATATGCTTCCACTTTCCAGATTTATAAAGTACAGATTTCATGCCAAACATGTTCACTGGTATTTTTCACGTTTAAGCCACCACTCTCAAAAGACATCAAGAAATCCACAGTTCTCATCTTTCAGTTTGCATTCCCAATGAGTATCCAAGAGTTTACATCTCTCTGCACAGGCTGCTGTGCTTCCTCAGTATATCAGAGCCAAAGCTCGATTCTTATGCAAAGGGAGAAATCAAAAGAGAACTTAATGATAATTATTGATTTGAACATATAAAAAAGTCAAGAAAGAGTCTAAGAAACAATTTGCAAAAGGCACAAAAGGTACTAATCATTTTTCTGGAGTAGGAAGCTTGCCAGAAGATCTGAAAGGACTTCAGAAAAGATAATTTTATAGTGAAAAAATATTTTTTTTTCCATAAGAACACTTTTGAGAATTCAAAACTGAATAATTCATATTTATGAGTGAAATTAATGATATCTATCTCAAAATTAAGATATAAATAGGCAGAGTTAAGGGGAAAAAACAGTAAATTGAACTTCAACAATTAAAATAATCTTCCTCTCAGATTCTATAGGTTGACTTAGATGAAATATTAACTGTAGCATACAATTTCCCTTGGAACACAGACTGAAGATGCAGTTTTTTTAGATCATCCAGGAACTATTTTAGATCTCTAAGCTATATGTGTACCCAGAAAATCTATAAAAAATATAGTAAAGGATTACATAAAGCATGAATAAATACATTAGGGATAAACAGAATAAGGAATATAACATATGAGGAGTGAATCATCGAAACATATCAGGAAAGAATAATTGAGTTGCTATGAGAAGAATTCCAATCAAGTAATGATCTATGACTTCTTTAAAGAAGTCAACAAGTATGTAAGTAAGAAAAGCCAGTTGATGTAGCCATTTGTTTTTCCAAAAGAATTTCTGTTTGGAGTGTCTTCTCCAAAAGTTCTTGAAATGACTTTTTGCAAGATAAGAGAAAATCTTCTCACATGGACAAAAAATTGGTATGAGAAAAATCATGTAATAATAAATGATCACAGTGGAAGGAGGTCACTAGAGAAGACTTACACAGGTCTAGTGGGTTGATCTTTAAGCTCCCTTCTAAGCCAGGCCATTCCATGATTCTTTGATATATGTGGTGTTTATCATCCCAATGAATGATTTAAGAAGTGAGTAATAAGGTAAAAAAAAATCATAGGCTTTAATATGTTAATCAAAGTTCTAAGATTGGGAGAGATCGGCAAAGTACTGCAGAGGGGCATTCTGATGAGCCAAGAGCCACAGATCAAATGGCAAATAAAATTTGACTTAGATGTATTTGAGGTGATATGTATTAGGGAACATTCCTTATTTTGTAGTTCAATGAAAACTATGCTCAATGCTAGCTAAAAACCAAAATAAAATATTGTGATGACAAGTACTGCTCAAAACAGAAGATGTTAATGTTCTGCTTAAATCCTCCATCTACTTCATGAATATTGAATGTAGGATTGGTATCTTGACTTTGAAAGGAGCACAGAATCTGTCAAAATGAAAGCAGGGACAATCAGAGGTATGGAATGGGTTACATGCAAGTAAATATCTCATATGGCTGTGACTTTTTGTAAAGAAGATGTCATAGGAGAGATGTGACACAGGTCTATATATTCATGGCGTGAAGGTGAGAAGAATGTTTAGAACCATCTTTTCTGCTCCAATAATAGTAAAATCATCAAATGAAGCAAGTCATTGGTAAGTTCCAAACAAGGAAGGCAGTTCTTTACATAATGTGTGGTTTGTTGTGGAGTTTCCTACCAAAGGGGAGTTTTTTAATGTTAAAAATTTATCTGACATAAAAAGTGATTGGGAAAAATAACGAAAAAAAAATTATAAATATGAAAATACTCTTTCTGGGTCAGAAATTTGAATTTTCACTGAGAGATGCAGATCTTCCAGCAGATACATCAGCATGAGTTTCCTGTTTCCTAACTGTTTCAGGAGCGTCTTCTGACAGGTACTGTCAGAGAAAAGGTTACAAGGATCTTTGGTCTGACAAGGTGTTTGTGTCCCAATTTTTCCACTTGTTCCTTTCCTTCCAGACCCAGGTTGCTCAGAGGCCCATGGCTCAAAGGACATTATCCCTCCCAGACACCAGGCAAATGGTTGTGGTAGCTCAGGTGTGAGGTTTGTGTTTATTCTGTACTCAAGGGGAGAGGTTGAACCATGCGAAGTCTCACTTGCCATAAGATTCCTTGTGTCAGCTGCTTTTTGAGTGACATTGAGAGATATTTCTGCTGATTTTGATTTGCATTGAAACTGTTAACATGAAGAGGAGGAGGTAGAGGAAGACTGAGGACTCAGCAGAAAGTGTGTTTCATGGGGAGCTGATGACAGGGAGACCCACACCGAGAAGAGAAATGCAATCTGCAGAGCTAACTCCCCTCCACATTGCACTGCCAAGCCACCAACCAGGAGTGAGCTCACAACTCCAGCACATTGGGCAGTCATGAACAGTGAGGTACAGTGCACCTCTTCAGCCTGTCAGTGTAATTCCCTGTGGATTTCCTGATGCAGCTTGTCTCTCATCCCTTATTTCATTCACAGCCTTGTAAAAGCAGTAAAGGAAGAGGGACAAGAACGGTGCGTGCTACCGAGAGACGCCTGCTACATCTTTCTTTCTTCTCTGTTATAATAAACCTCAAGACATACACACACACAACAGCTTAAAATAAGTTGGAAATGAAGACAAATTCCTTTTGCAGCACCTGAAGAGAGAAATGTGAGTGAGAGACCACAACTAGAGCAATTTCCTGTACTGAATAATGTGAAATAAAATATAACGGGCATGTTTGGAGATGCATCAGTTCACAGAAAATATAAACAGAGGCAAAAAATACCAAAGGGAGAAAAAGACAGGGAAGATAGCTGCCAGTTTACTGAGGAAATAACCTGGCTGAAGGTGAAGAGGGAAGAATTGTTCAAATGTAAGATTTTACAATCTCTTCATGAGCTTTCTCAGTTGCCTGGAGCAAGAGCCCTCCAGGGCACTGTCAGTTTCTAAAGGGACCTTTTTGGAAATCTCATTTCAAAAGTTAAAAAAAGCTTCTTGGTAACTCCAAATCAGCTAAAACCTGTTACAGAAGGAAGAGGATGTGCCAGTCCATAAGAAAGGCAAGAAATGAATGGGA
The DNA here is from genome assembly GCA_013398075.1 of Notiomystis cincta. Classification (NCBI taxonomy): domain Eukaryota; kingdom Metazoa; phylum Chordata; class Aves; order Passeriformes; family Notiomystidae; genus Notiomystis; species Notiomystis cincta. The sequence goes on along the minus strand of VZRX01019380.1, from coordinate 89,684 downwards.
AGTGTATTGAATTTTTTTTTTTTGTTGAGGAAGACACAGATAGGAAAAGATAAGAGTTATTATTTACTTTCATAGAAGACAAATAGGGGTCCAAAAGATGGCAGAAAGCCAAGCTGTAGTTCATTGTCCAGCTATGATCTCTGTCATGCTAAGTAACTTTATTTGATACAGCAGTAATTACTTGATACACCAACTCTGACAAAACCCACTATTTTTGAGCATCTAAAGATTAAAACATTCCAAGTCTGAATTGGGTATACTCAAGACATAAGTAATTCTCCCTTTATTAGACCAGACATAAGTTACACAGCCAGAGGGGATATCACACTGGAAAAAGAAACATGATTGGTTTCTCTGGTGGCTATTCAGATCTTATCTGGAAAAGAAAGGTGAGAGATGAGACTAGAGAAGGTAGGCAAAACTGTCAAAGTTGTTTGGCTATCTTGTGGGGTATGGTTTTTTTATATGCAGATCTGTTTTGTACTCTAAACAGACCATTTTGGGCAGGAGTCTAGGAGATATCTTTTTGTGTTTGTAATATGTGAAAAATATTCAATAAAATATGTCTAGAGTTTTTAAAATTTCTTCTCCCAATTTAAACATAGTTTAGAAAATAATGGCCAGAATATGAAAGAAGAAGAAAATGTGGGTGATGGCAGGCAACTTGAAGAATATTTAAATGATGGTGTATTCTGGAAGAAGGAGGGTGGTTCATGCTTATTGTTAAAATCCAATAATTTTGCTTCAAGAGAAAATGTCTATTACATTTCTTAACCTGAAATACAATGGTATTGCATAACTGACAAGCCTTTGGAATTTATATAGGCCCATCTCTATTTGCACTACCCTCATATTTAACTTCCTTTCACAACTTTGATGATAATATCAGTTTGCTCTGAGAGAAAAAAAAAAAGATCCTTTCTGCAAACTGTTAAAAGCTATGTTAGTTGGTGTTCAGTCCTGATGGAAGTCCACTCATGTGTCCACATAGTAAGATCACACTTTGGCAGACGGACATGTTTTTTTTTCTAAAGAATCCATATTAGATCTATTTGAAAATCCTATTTTCATAAAATGAATTATCTCCAACTTCCTGGTAGCCTCATAACATATCAGTTTGTAAGCATCTCTCCAACTCACTTTTTACAGTTGTTTTTGACTGGTAGCTTCCTTTTTCATGTGAAAGTTGATGAGCCAGTGGTATTCTTTGTCCCTTTTGTTGGCTGGATGAGAGCCCTGAGCTCAGGATCACAAAGGAAGGGAGGGAGCTGGGAAGCCAGTTGCAGACAGTTGTTTCCTATCACTTCAGATCACCTAGGTGTGGGCCAGCTCCAGCAGGAAGGAGTGCAAGCACATTAGCACAGCACTGCGCCCCAGGGAGCGGTCCCTGCTGGGTTGAAGTACCTGCTCTGCCTGAAGATATTCAGCTCCTTTGTCTTCCACCCCCCAGCCTCTCTGGGGTGGAAGGCCTATGGGAGAGGAGAGTAAAATGGTCAGAGTGGCTCATGAGGCCTTTGCCCCTTATCAGTTAGCCTAGGATTGTACCCCATGCACTTTGGGTGCCATAGTCACTGACTAGAATGCATGGGCAGCTTTGAACCTTGAAGTAAAATCTTCCTCACTTTTCCTACCCTATAAATCTCAGGCAAAATCACCTAATCTCTATGCTTTGATTTCTGAAATCTCTAATAAATCTTGCTGTTAGTGCTTATAATGCTGAATCTAAAACAATAATACTCCCTTATAAAATTGATCTTAAAGATCAATATAAACTGCTTACTGACTGCTTAGTATGTTGATTTTGTTAAGCTTGGGAAGATGAAAACAGTATGATCACAAATATGTTAATTTAAATGTTACTGTATAGTATCTCAGAATTTATTTGCTGTCTCTGACAGAAAAAAAATAATCTTGTTCCTACCTTCCAGTAAAATTAAAAAGAATAAAATAATATTTTTTTAAGAGAAAAAAAGAAAATACAGGAATAGTGAGAAAGTACAATCTACAAAGTGAAACCTGTGAGTGAAATTTTTAGTATGTGCCTTTTCATTAATGAAATCTGCATTGATGTATTCATATGCTGGTGAGCTAAGCACATTTTATGGTATCCAAGCAGAAAAGCTCTCTTCAAGTCTGCATTGTCTACAACAACCACCTCCCATCCCTGTCCAGAGACAGCTAAGGCCAGTTGTTTAATGTTGATAACCACAAGAACAGCCCATTTCAAAGGACCTGTTTGTTAATTTCCTTAATTTTTTTTTTGTACCTCAGAAAATTAGTTTCTAAGAATATAGTCATTTAAAGACATTTAACAACAACTAAAAATTTTCATTCATTAACAACGGAACTGTGTATCCATTCAATAATTTACATAGTTATTTATGATAATATCATTAAAAGATGGTATTTAAATTTTAACCAATTAATTTATTTCCCAGTCTCTTTGCTTTGCAGTGGAAGTGATTTCCACAGGATTGCTAACAGTCTGGCAGTGAGTAGACTGCAATTTCATTTTTACCTCTATATGTGAATATTGCACTGGCTTTAATTCATCTACTAACATTTTAAGCATTGTTGTTGACTTCCTGTAGTTCTTAATAAACAGAAGTATTAAATACTTCAGGCAATGCAGTGATTATTGCTTACAACATTTTACCATGATTTAAAAGTTGTTCATAACTCTAAATAAATATTTATTGTCACCAGACATAAAAGATAAAAAAGAATTTTATTGCAGCTATTAAAAATTTTGAAAGAACTGTTTCTGTGTGGGTATTAAGCATCAAATACTGTCCCTTTGGTGAAACAGGACTCCACACTACCTTCTGCCTTTATCTCCTGGCAAGTAGTTTCTCCTTGTACATTTCTTCTTAGAGGTAGGTACTTTGGAATTTAGCATCATAAAGGACAAGCAGCTGTTTTATAACCAATTAAAAGAGTCCTAATCATTGACAAAAACGGTGTTTCCTGGACAGTGTTTCTTAGCACTGAGTACAACATAGCTAGATCCATGTATTCCCATTTCAGAATCTGTGCACCTGTTTAGACCTGCCCTTTCCCAAAGAAACTTTGTCTTAAAATGCTAGGGGCTCTGCAAGGTGAAGGTAACTGTTTATAGGAGGAATTTTATGGCTTTTTACCCACACCCACACCGACCTCCTTTCAGCTACTGCTCTGCCAGATGCATTTAATTATTGCCATAAACTGTAAACACTACTGCATGACCATTTCCCCTTTAGCAAGATTGTGTGTGTGAAAAAAGTAAACAGATTGTATAACAAAGTGTTCTCTAGCTGTCAGCAAGGGCTTTGAAAATAAAACACTTCCCTCCCGACTCACAATTGGCTGACAGTCGGCACATAATGAATAATAGCTCCTGGGGACCAGCAGAAAGATGTGTGGGAAAACTTTAATTAAAAGCTTGTCAGTACAATTTTACCTGGGTGACATCACCTGACTGAAATCCTGCTGCCGGGCTTTGTTGTCTATAGGATCGCAGGTAGCGCACTTGTTTTGCTGACAGCAAACAATTCAAAAAGTACTTCAAAACACTGGGGGGAAGATGCTATGCTGCCAGTAAAATATAATCTATTTGTGGTGTTCTAATTTTCTAATTAGCAGCTGTAGAAGGCTCTTCGCCATTGTGGGAGGAGGGTGACAAACAGGTTTTTGTAGTTCGTTATCTATGATGCCCTCTTGATTATGTATTTTCTTGACATTCCATTCCAGAAAAGGTGTTCCAAAATCAAATACATTTCCAAAAGTAGACAGCTGGTCTTGAGCCAGAAGTACAGACCTAGCATCAAATTCCCAGCTTGAAGCTCTCTTATATGTATTAAATCAGAGCACCAAATCCAAACAGACTGGAAGTTCACAGCAGAGGACTTTCAGGCTGCGCGAAATTCCTAAGGAATGGGAACTTCGTGATGGCCCAACACAATAAATCAAGTAGTCCAAAAGAAGAGTCAAAGTATGGATTTGATTCTGCCTATCTCAAGCTGCTGGTAACAATGAGGTGGCACACATGCTTTTGTATACTTGTTAATGTAAAATGGGAATGGGAATTTGAAAGCCCAAACTTGGCCCTAAAGTTGCAATTAGTAATATTCATGGAAAGAAACTTTCATCTAACACTGCTGAAATCATTAATGCTAGTAAAGCTTGGCTATTTTACAAGTAATTTGTAGTAATGGAGAGTAGTTTCTCATAACTTAATGCTAATTAATTCAGTTACATCATGATCTAGCTCAAGTCCTGAGCTGACTTTAATGGGAATAGGCTGGATCTGATCCAAAAGCCACTGAGGCCAAAGGGAGCCTTTCCACTGATTTTGAGAGAAGTTGGTTTGGGTGTGTAGATGGATGGAATTTACTTACCTGACAGAGGAAAATCTCACTGAATTGTGTGTTTGCCTCCTTATGAACATTCTCTCAATTTCCTTAATTTTATGCAATTATGATTTGCCAAATGTTGAGGAAAGTATTATATCTAATTAGTGGTGAACATAAGTAAACAGGAGGTTTATTTTCTTATTACATGCTGAAATTAAATGCTATTCTTGGGCATGTATATGTGAGTAATAACACAAAGCAACTCCCATGTAAGACTAAAGACAAGGCTTCCAAAATCAAACATTTCTAGTACAACTTTTCTGTGCCAAACACAGTCTGAAGATTGATGAAAATTATTTTTTTGGTAGAAGAGGCTCGAGTTAGGCAAGAGGGAAGGAAAACTGGAGCAATTAGTTAAGAATTTTCCTTTTTTCTTTGCTGCTCTGATATGCTGTGCAATAACACCTAATTCTTTAGTAAGAGATATGCCCATCTGGATATTGAAAGAAGAGCAGGTGCTTTCATACTCCAAAGGATAAAAACGTGCACTGCTAAAATGTGAAATAATTGTCATTTGCTTGTCAAAATGTCCATCACTTACTCGGTGACAAAAAATCTTTCTAAATTTCAGTTACTAATTCATGATCCAGAGCTAGATTCACCAAGGCACCTCAAGAAGGAGCTTTGCAGTAACTGAGTATTAGGACTTTCAAGGGAGGCCTGGACTTGAAGTAGCTGTGCGTGAGTCAGGAGTTTCTGAGTAGGCTAAATGATAGTTGGCACTTTGAGAAAAGTCCCTGAAGTCCCCTTCTAAATGGGACTAAAATTTATGTGGCCAGGCAGTACCCTGAAAGTCAGGTCACTGAAAATTCATTGGCATCACAGCATTTCTCCCATAATTCTTCTGTTTTGTGTGAATGAAGAAGTGAAGGTGTCAGTGTTTGGGGAATAAGAGGAAGGAAAGACATGCGGCGGATCAGGCGTTCCTGATGAGAGAGATGCTACAGCTTTAACTTTATGGAGCAGCAGATGTAACTCACTGTTCAAATCCTGGACAGGGAAGATTTTTCTTGCTTCAGTCACTCTTTAATTGTGATATAAAAAGATAAGAAAAAGTGAAAAAGCTCAAACAGCAGTGCAAAAAAGTGCTTTTCACCCAGCCACTGTGGAAAAGCTTTGAACTTCTTACATGAAACATTCTCTCAGGAAATTCTGCATGCAAACACATAACCCAAAACCAGTTTCCTGTGAACTGCGAAGATAGAGACAAGTCCATTTTTTTTGTGCTTTTGAGTAGTACAAGCAAAATCCCATTCATGTAGTTTAGGTTTTCCTCAAATATGCTCCTGTCATGTGTTGAAAAGGATGAAATTTTAGGCATGATTCACAACCACTTATCTCATAATCCTCTTCTTTAGTACTTTTTGTTTGAATCATCTGAGGAAACCATGGGTTTTGGAATTAGCTAAAATGAAAAACAGAATTTTCTCACAGTGCAATATGAAGTATTTCAGGTAGAGGTTCTTTCATTCATCTATGTTTATTCTGGCTACCAGAATGTTGTCATTGTGTCGTTCTTGTCAGCCATTTATTCTTACATCATTATTGAAGAACTCAAGCTTCAGAAAAAAATGACCTTTGATGTCTAACAGTAGTAAATTTGAGGATCAGGATAGAGCAATCTGGCAGGTGTGGAGAGCAGGAAGAGTACATCAGTTGTGTCATGAAACTAGCTTTATGATTTCTTTCCAGTTCCTGTAGTCAAGAATCCTCTTCACACACTCCACGAAAACTGTGATTCTCAGCAGGGTTCATGGGGAATGTAGTGGATATACTTTTCCCTTTGAGCAGCATTCCTTCATGCACACATGTATTAGAGTACAAGCGTGGTTGCAGTCTTCACTGTACACATAAATCTAATGTGATGCACCACTGCTTTGCATAGATGTAGTGATGTAAGTGAACTGTCTTCTGTTTCTTTTAGCAAGTAAATTCAGGGTCAGGTAAGCCACTAGGCCAAATATGAGAAGAGAGTGTTTCAGTTACTGGCACAGGCTTCCTGTGTGAGCTTGAACAAGTAATTTATGGTCTGATTCATTAAACTGTTAAGTGATAAGGATTAGAAGCCTACATTTTAGGCTATTAGCAACATTTTGGCAGGTAAGCAAAAAGGAGGTTTTAGGTCTTGTGTGTATTTTAATGCTTTTTTGTGTTTTGTTTTGGTTTTGGATGTTTTTTGAGGAGGGTGGGGGCGAGGGGAAATTTTTTGGCACATAGGATGGTTCAGGAACAGAAACAACCACATGTCAAAGGGACCGTTTGTATTTCTAGGCTTGGCAAAAAGAAAAGGTTGCACTGAGTGTACAGGCAGCCTGCTTGAAATTCCCACAAGAGCATGGAGGTAAGAGCCTTTGTCCTTTAGATTTTTGAGCTCAGAAGTCTCTTCCAAAAGAAGATGGGTTTAGAAGGTTAAAATATATAGTCATTGAAAAAATACTAGACTTGTCTCTTGCCTATTTGCTTAGTTGCTGGTTTATAATCCTTATTATGCTTTCTTTCTGTAGTGTAGGGGTTTTTTTCTTCTCAATCCTGTATCTTCCCTGATACCAGGGAAAAAGACATGTCCTATTTTTCCCTTCCAGCCTGACTGCCTGCAAGCTTAGGTAGGTAAGAAGCAGAATGCTTCTTTGGCATCTGAAAGACACAGGTTTGAAGTCCCCTGAAGTGGAGTGGCAAAGCCTGCTTTGCAAGTTGTGGATGACCACTACCATGGAAAACAAAGCAGCAGTACCATGTTTTTCATAGTAAGTAGTTCAGGACTTTCTGCTTGCAGAGACAGTAGCAATGGCTGCTGTGTGTTGCTGGCACTATGATGGCTCCAGAACAGATGCTCCAAATAACCAACAGGATCAGGCACATCAAGGGCAGCTGAGACCACTCAAGGAACCTCAGTAGTGACCAACCTCATATTAGAGGGATCATACTTCTATATGTGGATTGAATAACTAGGTAGCTGTGTAACAAGTAACTTACAGCCTTCAAGGTCATCCACTACAATCAAAGTGCTCTTATTGATATCTGAGAAGTCTTCAGGTGACAGCAAATTCATCCACAGATGAAGACATAACAGCCTCTTGCCTAAGTCCTGCTTTATGTACCTCAATCTTTCAAACTTTTTTCCTTTCTTTTTTGATCTATTCATAGGAGGGCTGTGAATTTCTTGTCAATTAGAACAAAAATACTCCAAGTGTTTCTCTAATCACAATTTACGAGCCTACTTGTGTAGGTGGGAAATATGTCTTTCTGTTGACATTTAGTTATGCCTTGAAGGAGGGTTTCAGAGTTCTTAAAACCATGCCAGTTATACAAGTTAGCAGATGATAGTTGTTTTCATCACCACTGGGTTGTTACAGAAACTAGTAAGAAAAGTATAAGCAGACACTTTTATTTATTATTTACATATTATCAAAGTGAGGGAAGCCTCTTTTAATTTAAGAGAGTTATGAAAAGGCCTATAGAAAAACAGCTTTGCTCTTGGTATTTGCTGAACTGTAATCTTTGATTGTACTTGATGATAAATTAGGTGGCTGGTCTCAGTGTTCAGTCTGATTTACAAGAGATTCTTTTGAAGTGATAAATGCCTATCAGCCTGCAGTCTTACACTGTAGAACAGAAGGATCTGAACATACTTGACCAAACAGCACTGTGTTTTGTTTCTAATAGATAATTCAAATGATGCAATATAGAGACATTTTAAATCAATTGCAAGTAGTGAAACCACGGTGTTGGTACTTTATTTTAAGACTGACAAGTCTGAAAACAGAAGTTAACAGAAAGTCACAAGTCATTCTTGTGACAAGTGCGTGAAATCTAAAGAACAGATTCCATATGGTGTCATATTTCAAGTTGTATGTCAATGACTTCATCAGAATGTTATACCCTTCCAGTAGGAGAAGTGATACCTTTGAAAACATGTGTGGCTGCATGTAAAAAGTAAGCTCTCCCTGTCTTCGCAGAGAGCCAAGACACTTTCTGCTGAACAGGCAGACAGAAGAGAAAGAACAGATGTAATTATCAATCATACACTGTCATTAGCCCAGCTCTTAGGATCTGCTGAAGAGCAGAGTACATACTGGTCAGTTACTGGTGCAGATTGTAGCTGTCTTCATTATAGATTTCTTGTCTGCTGGTTATACTCCAACACAGTGAAGGCAGGATTAATCTAAACGTCTGACAGTTTGAGCCTGAGGATGGCTGCCAAGTCCATATGCATTTGTTGCCACTTGGACAACCTCTGCCAATGGCACAAGTGAGATGGGCTGATTCACAGAAATTACATGCATCAGTATAAACCCTAATCAACATCCTGTCCAAATACTTCTGGCTACTCTTTGTTGCAGTGGATGGTTCAGGTCTTCTTCAGAGTCCAGTTCCAGTCTTCCTGCAATCACAGAAGAATGGTCACTTACAGTGTGGAAATGAGGCTTCATACCACATTTCAAAGTAACCCAAATGTCTGAGTTCCCAAAGGAGTTTCCTAACATTGAGTTACACACAGCAAATATTTAGTTAATTGTTTCTATTTCCACCATAGAAAAATATTTGCGTCTATGCTCAAACACTGCACCATTGTGGATAACTGTATATTGCTGAAGATAAAGATGTACCTAAAAAGATGAAGCTCAAAGTGCTTTTCTGCAGAAGTAGAGAAGCCAATGTTGGTATTTTAAGAGGTGCTTAAGTTAAGCATTTATATTTATTTCCATTCTGGATGGCAGTGAGAAGGCTGCAAGTTAGGACTATTGATGCTAATTAGATTACTGAGCTCTTTACATGTGTATTAACAAATATGGAAGTATTAATCCCTAAGCATACATTAATGAAACTGAATTTCACCATCTGTATTTGAAAATACAGTCTAGAATCCCTTGCTTGAAGTCACCTTGTCTCTCAGTTTCTGTGTCTTTCGAATTCAGATGATTTCTCGTAGACACTGTAATTCCTTAATACATTATTTCTTTAATTTTGTTTTAGTTGTGAGCAGCATTTTACAGAATCACAGAATATGCAGAGTTGGAAGGTACCCACAAGGAGATTCAAGTCCAACTTCTAACCCTGCACAGGACTCCCCAGAGGTCACACCATGTGCCTGGGAGTGTAATCCAAAGTGTAAGCCAAACTCCTGGTTGTTTGTACATCACAAAAAGAAGCAAATCTGCCTGTCTAACTTCAGTGCCTTGAAGAAAACTTCAAAGAAACAAGCAATCAGATCCAAAAAGCTACACCTTCATCCCAAGATTTGTGGAGCAGTAGAAATAACAAACTGTTACTGAAGGCAAGAGACAGTTCTCTAAGATTAAAAAATAACAGGGGAAATATTTGTTTAAAGTTCCTCAGCCTGAATGACTTTGTGATGTCCTTGGAGAAAACCCTAAATAACAGCTGAGAACATTATTAAGTTTTAGTGGTCTATGGATGAAACATTTATTTCTGCAACTTTGCACTGACATTTCAGAAAAAAATTACTTCATCTTGGGCTTTGTTCTTGCCCAGAAGTAAATGTGAAGGCCAAATATTCTAACAAGTACATGGATATTTTTTGTCTTTGGAATTCTAAATGGACCTATTGCTAGACTGTTTGCTTCAAATTTATACTATCTGCTTAGGTCTGTGATGGGTAACCAGCATAAACCAATATGCAAGTAATCAGTGAAAAAAATATCCATTGCATATCAAAATGTCACTTTCTTCAGAGTAGGTTCATAGGTCAAAAGGGCCTGGATGATTATAAAGAGCTCTGAATTCTTCTTTTCAAAAAGAAGAGAATCTATTTGACAGTCCTTGTATTATAAGCTTTAGGAACCAAAAAGGGGAAAAAAGATTTCAAACATATTTCTATGAGATCATGCATAAGCTGCTGTCAGACTTGCACAGATGGTTAAAATATTTGCACAACAAAAAAGAAGCTGTAATAGCTCTGCTTAACTAGAGAACTTCTTCTATGTTAGAAATAAGCAATAAGGTGAGCTACTTGTATAATTTACTAACCAGAACAAACCTTACTGCCAAAGGCCTAAATCTTATCTTGAGGGTTCTGCTTGAAGTATGTGAGGTTCTGACTTTCTTCTTTAACCACAAGGATAGTTCCAAAGTTTAAATCCTGATAAAAATGAATGGTGAACACTGGTTCTTGTTAGAACATAATTCTTCCAGGAGACTCTTTACTCTTTATAACATAAACATATAATTGTTCCAGGGCACTCTTTATAGCTGAAACCAACAAAGATATCTAATGCAAATGAAAGAGACAAGGCTCTTAATTTTATTTTAAATTGGCCTGACTTGCTTCATGGCATTCATTTCAGTGGTTTCCAAACTTCAGCCTGAGAAGCCTCTTAAACTTATCAGACAGGATTCTGTTCCAGTAAGGTTTTTAATCCTCATGTATCAAATAGAAAAATTCTCAATAACAAAAGGCACCATGCACTAAACATAGGGTAAATATGGGCACTAGTGAATCTATGTTTTTTTGCTGAATATTAATTTCAATATATAAAGCTATATATAAATATATATGCATAATTTTATATATGCATAAACAATCACATATAGTATCAATATAATTATATATAGTAAACACTGAGTTAAGGTTGGTATGAATCATCATATGCTTTTAACAGAAGGTGCCTATGAATATCTAGGAACATATAAATATCGAGGCATGGTCTTCAGTAAAACAAAAGTGAAGAAAATCTGTAATCATAACTGCTTTCTCTACATTGTTGTGAGTTTTGTACTTTCCAGGTGTGACACGGCTGCTGTTGAAAAATGCTTCAATACCACAGTGCTTTGTTCTTTGCCTCCTTTCCCTTGAAATGAGCACATCAGAAGGCATCCAGTGTCTCATCTGGTGTATTACAAGTAGAGAAGAGAATTACCTAGAAGTTAGCTTTTTGAAGGTGCAAATGCGGTTGGTCAGGTGGAAAAGAAGCTCCACGTCCCTGTGTTACAGGTCCCACCCAGCAACAACCTCTGACTTCTTTGGTTGGAAAGACTCCGCATACTGCCTTCTGAAAAATCTTCTTCCAGTCCCTCCTGATGCTTGGCTCCTTGTGCTCTTCACATCCTGTCTCTTACTTTGCACCCTTGCTGCAGATTTCCTGTTTGCTGTGTTTTTTGCCCTATTACCTGTTTCACCAGTTGCTCCAGAAGCAGCACCCAGCTGTGTGTGTTTGTTGAGACTTACAGAGAGATCAAGCTCCCTTGAGATTTGGGATGTGAACCCAGGACAAATCACAGGTGAGGCTATTCCCTGGATGCTTTTCTGAAGATTGAGCATATATGGCAAAATAACAATAATCAGCCTTTTGGTCTTTCCCAGTCCCCAGCCCCACATGCTAATGTACTTGGGGGTGAACCAGTGTGCAAAGGAATTCTCTTCTTCTTCTCTTTCGTTATACTGCTAAAATATATCTTTTTTCACCATTTAGAAAAAAAACCCCAAACATTCTCTCTCATTTGTACTTTCATCATTATTTGGTCAGTTCTGGCAGGTTTTAAATTAAACTTATTTTAATTTAAAAACCTTTTATTTAAAATCTTATCTTCTTTTCCCTGAGAGAACAGAGAGGAAATGATTTGTTCAAATGATTTAATAAAAAATTCTCTTAGTCTTCATCTTTCCCAGAAGAGAAAAAAAACAAAAACAGGGAAAAGTGTTGTGGGGTTTTTCTTCCCCTTATTTTGTTTCAAGTTTCTTTTGGAAATGTTTATATTTCATGACCATGATTCCTTCCTTTTTTTTTAGCTGGAATATTTACCGTGCAGAGGTCCATCAGTTTGAATCTCTGATTATAACAGAAACCAACAACCAAATTAAAATTTGTATAAAAAGTTCAAAAATTCTCCTACTATTTAAAAATATTTCCATAAACATTTAAAAATATTTCCATAAATATGTTTATTTCATATTTTAAAATATTTCTTTTTTTTTTTAATTTCTGAGAATACCCATTCGGGGATGGTTAAATCCAAGCTTAGTAGTAGGGAAAATTCTGGTGCATCCTTCAGTTCTGTTTGCCTGAATGGATTTTAAAGTTATCTTTCCCAAGACATTTCAGAGGTCTTAGCTATGATTCTGCATGAAGAAATATAATTCACATTTACTTGTTCCTCCTTCACCGAGGCAGAGGTTTATCATACCTGTACAAGACAATTAGCACACATCAGGAAAGCATAATGTTTATGGTAGGTTTTAGTAAGTAGTAGTAGAGCTAGCTCAAAACCCCAAATATCAGAGGTTTTTTTAAGTTTATCTACTTTTCATGCACCTAATCAAGTGGATCTCATCAGTGGGGTGTACGAATGAATTAGCAATGGAATTCAGTTACTCTCTACTCTCTTCTTCCAGGATTTTTTTCTGGGATAGAAGGGTTCCCTTATCCAATGATTGGGTTTTCAATGGAATCAAGCCAAGGAAAACTGTCTCAGCCAGGCATCTCTTGAATCCTGTACTGAAGGAGGTTTGAGCACTAGAAGCCCTTTGTGTGTTTTTCTCATCTGACATAGTGATAAGAGTGTAGTTTAATGTGTCTGTCATCATTCAGGCAAACTATCCTGTAACAAATTTTGCAGAAAAATAGGAAACAGCAAAGTTGTACCCAGAATTAACTGACTATATCAGCCCATTTGTCATTCTTGTGGTCAGAATATGATCTATTTTGTTAGAAAAAAACTGACAATTACTATTATAAGTTCAACTTATCAGAATAAACTAATTTTAAAGAGACTGTATGGAAACTGCTGGTGTTCTGCTCATCAACCATATATAAACATGAATTGGATATTTGTTAAAAAAAGTGTCTTATAAATTGCTAAATATGTGCTAAATCTGTGGGACTGATAAAATTCAATATCCACCTTGTACACGTGAAAATGCATTTCAGTACTTTATTGGAACCAAGGAAATTATCCCCAGCAAGAAAGAGTGATTGCCATTTAAAGTGGGAATAAACCCAAGAATTCAGAAACAGGTTTCAATTGAATAATTTATTTTGTCTATGGAAATATCTACTATTTGAAAAGAAGTTCTTCTCTTCATTTACTTGATTGCTTTTGTGAAATCTCATAAAGCAGTTCCCAGTGATGAATACGGTAATACTGAACAATATCTCCTTAGAACTTTATCATAGTGTAATCCAGCCCTTCTGGCATATATTTTACATGTCTATTTTCTTCTAGAAAAATGTTTTCAGCTGGATTGAAGAATGGGTGAAAACACACATATTTAGCAAATTAACCCTGTAATATACAAATGTGAAAGATTAAGTTGGTTACATACACTCTTGTATGTATTATTGCATGTCATTCCCAGATGAGTTCTCAAACATTTCCCTTTCAAAGGAAAAAAAAAAAAAAGAAAAGAAAGGAAAGAGAAAGATAGTTGAAAATCAGATCATTGCACTTAAAATCTGGTCTCCATTTAAGCAGCATGTGATATATTCTGAGGTACTTTTGCACCTAAGTTTAGATTTTCTCCCTTTTTAATATTTTTTCCACATATTGCCTACTCCTATCAACATTTGTAGTGATATGTCTCTTCTTTTAGCGAAGTCAGAAGTTTATGTAATGCAGTTTAATTATACTGGCATTTAAGAAATTGCCTCTCAGAAATTTGTACCATGTCACAGATCCTTTAAATGGGATTGTAGGATTCTGTTTGTGAAATAGTGTCACCCTTTAGAATGCAGACAAAAACTTAAACAAAAATTAAATTTTCCAATAAATCTCTGTCACTTTATAGGAGCTATATGGTGCCTTTTCTACCCTAAAATCTAACTCAATCAAGAGAATAAAGAATTACTACATGTGTTAAATATTAAAAATAGTGGAAGGCTTTTATATTGCAAACACTATGGCCTAGATGTACATGTCAGTGTGAACTATAACTTGTCCATGACTATTCTTCTTGAATTTCTAAGTGGAAAACAGGGAACACATTAAAGATTTTAAATTACAAGAAGAAAGCATAAGTGTGAATGACCAATAGCTGAATAAAGGAAGAGGAATGACTAAAAATCAAAAGTTGTATTGGCTTTTCCTTGAAAATACACCCTAGATATGCTCACTGTTTAGAGTTCCAAGATTCTGGCTCTTTCTGTAAGATACCCACAGTCTTCATGCACAAAATGTAGTTCAATATAGTGAATACAAGTACAAGTACTGTCTCTTTCTTCATTTTGAAGTGTGATCAAAGAACAAAATTTTGGAATTTAGGAGCCTGTTTCTTAGATAGTCAACATTTAGATCTGCACTTTATATCTGAAGCAAACTTCACAGGTGATTTGACTATTTTAATTATTCTTTTTAATAATAGCTGTTCCTGTGAAAATTTAATTGTGACTCATATAGGTTTAATAGAGAAATTGTTTTAAAAGTAGAGGCTACATGTATAAGTGAACTGAATTAATTTCCAAGCATTTGTTATTTTACATGTAATTTTTTTTTTCTATTAACTGTGTCTGCTGTGATGATTTACAGAATACATGATTTGGCACAGTGTTATTAAAGCAATCTTATCCCTAAATAATATAAGTATATATATTCTTAGTAAAACTGAGACCTCTGCATATAACTTTAGAAGTGTAGAGTGGCCTTAAAATGAGTTCAGCTAAAAAGAAAGGATTTGTAATTTAAAACAATACATTCTACATTAATTTATTAAAAAAAAAAAAAAAGAAAACAAAGTAACACCCTTTTTGATCTTAAAGAGTGAACAGAACAACTGTGAAGAGTATATTAAAAAAGTCTCACAGACAAAGCTGTGGCTCCTGGTGAAGTCTGGAAAATGGTAGCTCAGGAAGACTTCTTGCGTACTTCAGCAAAATAGAAATCACAACCATAAAAGTCAAAAGAAAGTAAAATTGGATCATTGATGCATTGAAGTGCAGAAGTTAGGTTTTCTGCCAGGGTTGAGTAACTGGGTTTTTTCGTGATTATGATCATGCAAAAAAAGTTCCATGCTGTAAATGAAAGAAAGGGTTATATTTCACTGTATAGTTCACTACCAGGTAAAGCAGCTAATAAACAGATTTTTCAAGAAGTGGACCCACAGAAAAATATCATTGACAGATAACTGTTCCTAAGAAAGCTGGCTATAAATCATTTATTCAAAACAGTAACTGGAAGTTTTGCTTGTCAGATTTTTAAAAGGAGAGAAGTGTTTTCTTGAACTTTTGCCTGACTTTGGCTGCCAATATATTACTAGCACCTGGGAGAAGCCTCAGGCTCAAACAGTCAGAAACACATGAAGTTCCATTTTGATTTAATAAGAGTCCCCTTCCTGTAGCAGACTTTGTTGTATTACTTAATTTATTCTTCTATTAAAACTAAAAAACCCCAAAAATCTGTCTTACTGTCAGAAGACGCTTGAATGTAAGTTTACAGTAAAAATTGCTCTCATTATAAAAAGGAGCTCAGAATTTACTAGCTTTTCTAATTCTTGCTGACTCGTCCTCAGCAAATACTGTGAGTAAAGCAGAAAAATCCTGCTTGTGTTAGGAAGAACCACATGTGTGAATATCACTAGTAGAGACAGTTTGTATATCTTTCTGATTCATAATGGACTCCACTATTCTTCGTGGCTATGCAAGAGATCCTGGAGAAGAAATGCATCTTTTCAGTGCAAAGAGAACATAGAGACTGATGTACTCTCTCTACTGTGCTTTATTCCTGACTTGAAGGAACAAAGAATTAAAACAGTTCAATCTTGACACCAAACCAGGCCATGGCCTTTTTGCTATTCCGGTGTGATGGTGTCATAATATTCTATGTACTGGTGATTTACAAAAGTGTTTTTGGACTTACACAAAAGAAGAATAATACAGCACATCTGTGGCATGAATGTATGGAAGAGCTCAGCCAGCTGAATGTCCCTGTATCTAAAACCACAGAAGTTTGCTAGAACATGTTTTTTATTTGCTTCCTTTGAGAACTTCAGGAAGGAGCTGAAGCAGGAGGAAATAAAGGGATAAATATGATCTCATTAGTGCGATGCTTCTGACATAAGGTTTGATTTAATTTCCCATTTAATTATCATTCTGGCTTCTGTTTTATGTGAATAATTTAGTGCATATTCTGAAATCCTAAGAGTTCAAATTTGAAGGCAAAATTCCAATCTCCTTTTAGAAATTACCTGAAATTTTTTGAACTCTACTACTGATAAATGGTTCCTTTTGACTACTCCAAAAATATGATAGTCTCACTAAATTTCAAATATACATTACAGTAAAAGAAATTGTGGCCACAAAATTTACTGTCTTTTGCTTATTTTTCCAATACTATTTCAATACCTGTTTATTATCTGTTATTATTTATTACCTGTTATTATTTAATTATCTGTTATTATTTATTTAATTTAACTTATTTTAATTTATTATCTATTATTATTTAATACTGTTTAGTATCACAATGAGGTTGCTATTAGAATGCAAATTTTCTGTTCTCTACTTCAGAATGCTAACAATTGAGTTACTATTGGCTTCATGCAGACCCAGCTGCATAAAAGGATGTTAAACACTCTCCTATCCATACAGATCAGCAATAAAATATCATCTGGGATGTATATATTCTCTTGCAGCAGAGAGGCAATATGTAATACAGCAGCTAATG